>ML275086.1:3054-22255 GCA_005239495.1 Nicotiana undulata | reverse complement strand
TTGGTGCTCGACAAGTATGGCCCGGGTGCTAGTCATGATCCTCCAGTTTGGGTCGTGACAAATACCTGTCGCCGAATCAAGGGAAATAGGCTTCACCTTTTGAGATTTGGATGATATGTTGTCTATTCATCACATCAAGGTCATATGGGTACGATTCACAAAGATCCTCAACCAATTTTTGATTCTGGTCAAATTAGGGTTTGCCTGATTCTTTTTTCTAATTTGTTTCTTAAACGATTCTGCATGCTCTCCCTTCCCTTATTTATGTTTGATTTATTGTGTTTCCTTGTTTAGATGCTTGATTCCCACTGCTATATAAAACCCTCCCCGATTTCCCCTTTGGACGAACTCTAATTTTAAAGACCCGTAAAAATTTCATGTCTAAAATAATGCCCGAATAGGTCCCTCTATTGTTATAACTGTAGAAATTCTTAAAAACCGACCTTTTTGAAGTAAAAAGTACCCGGGACTTAAAATATAAAATTTTCCAGAATTGCACTGTTATGCGACGCACTATGCGATCGCATAACAGGTATGCAGACCGCATAGTGGTCGCATACATGGGCAGCCTTCTGTCTCATTTGAGGACAACTATGCGGCCCAAGATGCGATTGCATTTTGGGAATGCGGACTACATAGTTGTCGCATTCTTGCACCTCCATTTTTGCGGAGGAGGTTATGCGACGCACTATGCGATCGCATAACAAATATGCGGACCGCATAGTGGTTGCATACAAGGGCAGTCCGGTTCCCCTTTTTTTGGCCCATTTGAGGGCCAACTATGGGACAGGAATGCGGACCGCATAGATCGCATTCCTGACCGCATTTTCTGTTTCGGGGCTCTTTTAATTTCTAATTTGCACTTGACCCCCAGTTTAATAAAACACCCCCCTTCATTTTTAACATGCATCTGAACAAAAATAGAGAGAATGAGAGTGGGTTCTAGAGAGAGAAGTCCTCACCTTCCCCAAATCGATTTTTCAAATATCACTCAGGCCAGGAAATTATCGAGTAGTCTTCATCTTCTTCACTCTAAGAGGTAAGTCCCCACCCCATTTCCTTTTTAATTCTCAGGTTTTAGCTAAAAAGGGGTAGAACACATAAATTGATCCTTGAAGATAATAGCTAAGATCTTGCATGCATGTTCATGATCTATTCTAAAGTAGCAAGAGGGTGTAAGGTAGAGCAATTTTCCACTAAAAAGGGGATTAATTAATCAAAGGGACCACATACAGTTTGATTAAATGCCTATATGAGCTGAATTATGTTCATGGTTCCAAATTTATAAGTGAAATATGTCACATTGTGGAATAGATTGACGGTTCTAGACGGTCCGGTGATTTGTGATAAAAACTAAAGGGAAATTCCGATTCGAGGTATGTATGGCAAACTTTAATCTTTGTAGAGTCACCTTGTTGGTATCTGAGGACACGGTAAGAATCTCTTGCTTGAGCATATGTGAATTGATTTTCCGGCTATGTTGAGGTGTAAGATTTCATTTCCTGATTTTCTTAGTTGATTACCATGATAAATGATATTGTGAAGGGTGATTCTCCGTGCTTATCCTATCATGTGTAAGGATCGTTAAACGTTCGAATATGTCGATGTGGGAGTATGTTCTACTAAATGAAAGAATGTTAATGTACCCTAATGTGGGAATGTATCTAATCGCTAAAGGCCGTGTGTGGCAAATGATGAAAAGAAATCGTGGATTGATTTAATTGAGTTATATAATTGTGGTAACACCATATATGAATCACTGTTTGGTAAGGATCATTGTGCCTTGATTTCACATAGTTATTGGTTGATATGAACTTATGTTCTTGATGATGAAAATCCCTGCGATTTAATTGATTGGTTGTTGTTGCTATCAAATGTGATTGTACGGTGGGATCGGGTTGCACGCCACAACACGAAGTAATAAGGGTGAAGAGGTAATAAGGGTGAGATGTGATTGTACGGTGGGATCGGGTTGCACGCCGCAACACGAAGTAATACGGGTGGAGAGGTAATAAGGGTGATATGTGAATGTACGGTGGGATCGGGTTGCGCGCCGCAACACGAAGTAATAAGGGTGGAGAGGCAATAAGGGTGAAATGTGAACGGATGAGTAATTGAAATGAGTAACTGTGAAACCTTCATTGTGACTTTCTGTACATTTATGTGGTATCTGTGTGGTTGCCTTGACTGTCTTCTAAATGTGTACTATTTGATTTTACTTAGAATAAACTTTGTTCATACATACTAGTACTATTCAATGGTACTAACGTCCCTTTTTGCAGGGGGCGCTACATCTTTTATATGGATGTAGGTGGTTCCATAGCAGGTAGCTCAGCCCGCCGTTAGTGGTGCCTCCTCTTCACTCTTCAGCGGTTCTGGTGAGCCCCATTTCCTCTCGGGGCCGTGTGTGGACTATATCTTCCTTTTTTGCTTATGTTGTAAAAGGTATAGCCGGGGCCTTGTTACCGGCAAGTCGATGTAAACTCCTTGTACTCTTAGAGGATCCGTGGACACGATGTGGGTTTTATATATGTATATTTTGGGTGATAGTTGTATTCACTCGTGATTGTTGGTGGTATCGGAAATGTTGTATGTAATTTGTATGTTTTGGGAGTATCAATTGCTAAACTTTTAAAAGAAGAAAGGAACTGAAGTTTTAAATCCATGCTTAAATTTTAATTTGCTACTTCATATGGAATATTGTATATTATGAACACGGGGAAATACGCAGGGTAGGAAAGGCAATCCAGGTCCGCTTGACTGGGTTCACCCGGTTAGGCGCCGGTCTCGTCCCTTGGTTTTAGGTCGTGACACTAATCGCTAGAAACTACTACTGTATTTCTTATTCTTTCTTGTCTTACACTATTCCGAGGCTCAATATTTTGGCCGGCTGAAAGCCAAGGCCACCAGAATTAGATTCACAAACTTTTCTCAGTGTGAGCACTACCCGGGGTTCATTTGGAACCCGTGGGAGCTCTGACACGTTGAGATTCCCGGGTTCTACTATTCGTTTGCTGTCAACACTGAATTGTTGCTGAAATCACTCTTTTTGTTTACTTGTTCTTTTGTAACTGGTAATGTATCTATGACCCTTGCAATTTTATTTTCTTTATATTCATGTTCTGCATATCTATGTCTCTAGGAGTTAGTATGAGTCAACATGCCATTATATGTTTTGAAGTTCTTCTTAAGGCTATATGCCTTCTAGTAGTTCAACCTACCTATTTTGATTCTGCCTTCTTAGGCATGCCTGCTAATGCCTATGCTCGAATACTTGTTACTATTGTTTATTCTGAGTTTAGTTTCTTACCTTGTTCTGTACTATCGTGATAACTAACTCATGCTCAAAATGTGTTCTAATTCATGTTGAGACATTCATGTCCAACCTGTTATCTTTATGGAATTCTCATGTTAGCCATGATCATTTGCCATGCTATTTGCAACTCTACTGAGTTCTTGACTTTCTCAATCTTGTGTTCCTCAGTATCAATCGATACCTTTAGAGTAGATACCATAACCAACACTTTTCCCATATATGTGACCAACTAGCATAAGGTTTGATGCTTGTCTGATGTGAAGGTGACATATTTTGTTCACTATAGGTCTTTTGGTATTGTAATTGATAACATATTAAAATTTTCTCATTCTCCATTAGTTATGTTATGTTTTCTTCATTAAGCCTTCATGTTGGAACTTTTCATGTTAAGGCTATGCTACATTTGTTCTTGTCTATGACTCTATTAGATTTTCATGCTTAAATCTTGTGTCTAAGGTTCTTTAGACTAATTCTGAATCAGTTTACTTTTGAAACTCTTTCGGAATAGTTCACTATCCTCTGACGGTCAATCCTATTACTTTAGCTTTGTTTCTAAAATGTAAGCATGAATCTGCCTTATGAACTTGTCTGTATTTCATGTATCCTTGTCTATGTGTTTTGGCTGGAATTGTTGTTAGCCTTAGGAGTTAAGTATGGAAGTTGTTATCAATTCCATGAGTATTTTGTCACATGTAAGGGTGAATTGGGCATTCCTTTGGTTAAGTAAGTTATTCATTTGGGCATGGTATGTTGGGCATGCTTTGGTACTGGAGGTCTGAAATGAAATGTTTGCATTTGAAGTTTGAGCCCGATGTCCGTTTGAAGTTATGAGCATACTGCAATGCCCAGATGTGTTACTGGGTTATTCTATGTTTGTAATTGGTCTGGATCTTTGTTCAATATGGTTTGTAATAACCTGTAAAATTGAATAATAGGGAATCAGTGAAATTGGGGAAACGAGTATTCTAATATTTGCATGAAAGGGTAGAAAACATGTCTATAGGATGTGTGTGTTATATTTACTATTTCGTTCATCATGCCTTATTTGTTATTTCGTTTGGTATGTTGCACACCGATAGAAATCATGCCTATAGGAATCATGCACACCTCACTTATACACTGTTCAAACATGTTAGTCTAAGTATTTACCATACTCATTTCTATGTTACTACTTTACATTTAGATAACATGCCTATAGGATGTATAACGTGTGCTTTGTTGACCTAGATACCATGCCTATAGTACTTCAAATAATCAGTTGGTCAAATGCTTCTATTTACTTTAAGTGTACTGCCTATCTAGAAATTATGACTATAGGATTCTAATCATTTAATCGACTATTTCCATTGTTTTCATTACACTACCCCACCTAGATGACATGTCTATAGGAATAAAGTGCTGTAAAACCAATCCCAATTGTCAATCGTTAGAAAACCTGCCCATAGGATGTTTATCGATGACTTCACTGCCTATTTACACAAACGTTTAGATATCATGTCTATAGGACTTGCAACACTATAATTTGCATATACGTTAGTCCAGAAATTATAGCACTGCCCATTTAATACTGGAATCCAGAATCACATAGAAATCGTGCCTATAGGACTCAACGATTCCAACTCGTCTTAATTCCATATATTGCCTAACCAGAAATATGTCTACGTGTTTTTCATGCTTATGTGTTGAGGTTACTTGAGCCCCTTTTATTGCAATTACGTGCAGTCCTATCTGTTTTGATTGGAACCTAGTTTTATCATTTTGAACAACTGAGTTGAGTCTAGAGCTACCAAATAGTAGGTCCAAAGCCTCCTGGACCCTACGCATGGGACGTGTAACACACGCATAGGGCACGACTTAGAATTGAATTAGAACGCTTTTAAGTAAACAACTTCAACATAGTAATCGGGAAGCAGAAGATGATAGTTTGTGCCCGCTGAATAATATGAGAAACTCCTACCTAAAGATAGTTACAAAGTATTATTAATGTTGCACGGGGTGATCCTTTAGGCTAAAAAACTTAGGACCCCATTTCCCTTATACTCTTGCTAAAAGGATTTATTCATTAAACATAAACCGACACAATTGTAATCCTTATGATCTTTAGAACTTGTATCAACTGTTCATATAGTTTAATGATATTTTTCCTTACACTGGTTTACGTCATAATTTCACTTTCAACCTTCATAGATTTCTTTACTTATATGCTCGCCTAGTTTAATCATATAATCCATATAGTATAAAATTCGGCCGGAAACCACAGTTATGCACCTCGAAGAGTGCTAACACCTTCTCTTTTAGGTAATTTGAGCCCTTACCCGATCTTTGGTGGCGTTGACTAGTCAAACAGAGTTATATGCAAATAGGTGCCCTGACGCACCTTAAAATCATTAGGTGACGACTCTATCTCTTAATACCCATTTAAAACAGGTGTGACATGTCGAAACCCGCTTTCGCAAGAAAACGGGGCGCGACAGTCACCCCATAATATTTTTCCTTCTTCTTTACACAGTGCTTCAGATCACATCCAGTAGCAAAAATAAGATATCTTTATTTATTTTATTCCCTATTTTCTTTTGTATTTTTGCCTTGCCGCTAATGAATTTTATTTACAGCACAAGTGCACATTTCTTCCTTCTATTGGTTCCACTCAAAAGCTACCCAAGTTTTCTCATTACTTCTTTCTAGCGCCCTCTTTACAATTCAAGTGCTTTAAGAGGTCTATGGATCAAAATGATTCAATTAAGTATAAACGGGGATAGGCTTGCAATGCAGGTGCCAAAAGAAAGGCTAATAGGCTCAAAAAGGGTAACTAGGGATTCTTTTATTTGTGATAGGAAACAAAGCTCAAAAAGATCAAAGAAAGTCTAACATCACTTTTCAAAACGAGCAACACCTAGGATTTTGATTCAATTCACCTTCCGGGCAAGTTCTAGACTCAAACGCAATAACATGTACTATGCAAAGAACTCACTTCACACATGGCACATGACTCCGTAAGGATGGCTTAGTTTGGACTCTTAATCAAACAAGTATTCACAAATACATTAAGGATAAATCACAAAGTGAACACAAGTCAAGCAACCGGGACATAAGAGTTATACCACAATTCATTTTTACCAAGGCATTATCATATATTTAAAGCTAAGGGAAGGTGAAACGCATGCCAGAACCTAAGTATGCAACCATCAAACAAGTCAAAAGGTGAAAATCACATCATTTCTTCTCCTTTATTTCCTACATACTACTCTAAAAGTAAAAATAAAAAAAATTAAAACTACTACCCGGTTCAAGTTACATCTCGTGAAAAAGAACCGAGGCACGAAGAAAAACCACGAGGAATTATTACTACCTAAGGAAAATAAAAGGCATATATTTATATTTTTGTTTAGACTTTTATTCCCAAGAAAACTGTCTAGGAGATCCATCATAAGAAAAAGTCATTTCTTATTAAAAAATAAAAATAAAAACAAAAACTACTACACTACTCAATACTATTCTAAAGTATCTTAAAATAATAAACAAGAAGCTAACAATAAAGAAAATAAGAAGCTAGAAATTAAAAAAAATAAGAAGCTAGAAATAAATTAAAAAAATAAAAAGCTAATATGGTTTCTAATTTATTACTACTATGTACAACGAGAGTTATCCACCCCATACTTAAAGTGTCCCCAATGCATAATTAAAGTAGAAAGAGTGAATAAGAACTCCCTGATCAATTCGCGTGACGATGGCCCTCATCGAAGAAGGCTCTATTAGCCTCATCCCAATCATCAACGTCGTAACCCATATCCTCACCAATGGCATTAACCACTAGATCAACCTGCTCCTCGTCACCCTGTAGCGAATGCTCCGGAGTTTTGATATCTTCCTCTAGTGTCACCCCCTGACCCACAGCTAAACCAAACAGTCACTATGAAGGTATGGTGAGTGGGAACCGCTCAGTCAGGTGAGTCCTCTCCTCTGAAGTAGAAGAACTACCCCCAATCCTCAGCTGCAAATCCATCATCCCATACAAATGAGCCAGGACGCTCTCTTCGCGAGCCTGGCACTCCATTGTAGTCAATGTCGTAGCAGCTTCCTCATCCGGCCCACGGATAACCGCAATGTCGATAGCTCGAGATGTGGGTGGAATCAAAATGTCATACGTGGGCTCCTCATCCACTTGCTCTCTACGTAAATATTACGTAAGCAGATTTCACAAAGAATATCCTAGTCAGCATGCCCTTTCTAGATTTTTCCATCTGACTACATATCAACTGGCCCACATTTGTCACGACCCAAAATATATTAAGGTCGTGATGGCGACGGACACCTCCGTCAGGCAAGCCAATCATTAATTAGTTGAAATACATTCCTGTTTTAACATTTTCGAAATCGTTACCTTTCACTTACAACCCAATGAGCGAGTAAAAATATATTAAATAAATGCAACAGGTAAAACATTCCATTTGCTAAATTAAATCCCAACACATCCCAGAACCCGGTGACACTAGTACATGAGCAATTTCTAAGTATTTTACAAATACTACAAAGCTTTTCCGAAATACAATTGGACAAGGGAAATTAAAATAAAATGAATACAATACGAGGGAGACTCTGTCAGCTTCGGATCGCCTCCGAATGATGTAGCTCGCCTAAGTCTCCAAACCAGCCGCATCGCTATGAAGGTACCTGTGCAATAAAAATGCACAGCAAGTGTAGCATGAGTACGAAAACAACGTGTACTCATGAAGTATCCTGCCTAACCTCAGAGAGGTAGTGACGAGGGGTCAACCCTGACACTTGCTAGAGGTCAATTAGTATCAGGTATAGTAACGAAATAAATAAATATGAAACAGAGTAAATGTATATAACAAACGAGAATAAATCACATAGTACGATTCCCTCCTTACATTTTACTCAGATCTCAATTAGCAATTTCCTTCCGTAAATAAAACGTATACATAGATACGGTTTCACCAAAATAGGTAATTATACTTTAATTAAGGGGGAGAACCCTCAGGTAAACTAGCTTCTAGCCAAACTTTACGCACGATTCAATGAAGATAGTAAATACATAGGAAATGCCGAGGAGTGCGGCCCGATCCAACATAAAAGTAAATTGTGCACTGCCGAAGGGTCGAACGGAACGAACCATAGATGAATCTATTAACCTGCCAAGGCGAATAGCCCGCTCCCATGAGAGTGTGGTACATAAATCCCGGCGAGGCGAACGATCCGATCCCATAAGAGTGTGGTACATAATTCCTGCAGAGGCGAACGACCCGATCCCATAAGAGTGTGGTAAGAGGACTTACCCCGCTCGTGAATCATACATGCGACGCGGATACATATAAATAATAGATTTATCTCGCTCGCGAATCATACCTGCGACTCGGGTACCCGCATATAAATAGGCCCATTCAAGTAGTACATCCGGAATTTATCAGGGAATATTTAGCCGAAGAAAAGATAAATTCTCTTTTTACACGATTAAGAAAATGAAGTTTAACCTACCTAAGTATTCATTTACTAATTCAATGGGATTAGACAGTCTCGTTTTACCAACAAAGTTGCAAGTACAGCAAGTAAAGCATGCTAGTGGGTCCTAGGCCACCTAGACATAAGCATAATAGTAGCTACGCACGGACTGTCGTCACCTCGTGCGTACGTAGCCCCCACAAATAGTAGCACATATTTAATTGGTTCACCTATGGGGACAATTCCCCCTCACAAAGTTAGAAAGGAGACTTACCTCATTCTGAAACTCCATAACCGGCTCCCAAGCCCTTCCGACGACTCCAATTGATGCACAACGCCCAAAACTACCCAAATAACGACAACCCAATGAAAATATGCTCCAATATTTGTTAATATTTAAAATTATATAAATTCCCAACTCCGCTCGAAGAATTGACCAAAATGCCCTCGGGCCCACGTGCCCGAATTCCAAAATTTCTCGAAGATAAATTCTACCCATAACTTTACTAGCTCAAATATACAATTTACTCTAATTTTCATGCTCAAATTCGTGGCTAGAATCTAAATTACCAAATTTCTAGGTTTTCTTCAAAATTCCCAATTTTCCACAATTTTCATGTTCAAATCCATGCATAAACCTTGTATTTAACTTGGAACGAGTTGGAATAACTTACCTTGACATAGAATGACAAAATTACCCTCTTGAAGCTCTCCAAAAATCGCCCACACCAAGTGAAAGAATGAAGAAATGGCTAAAGATCCCGTTTTAAAACAATCTGCCCAGCCTCATTTCCGCACCTACGCTCCCGCAGGTGCGCCCAAGAGCCCGCACCTGCGGCTTCCTGCCAAACCAGCCAAACTTTGCACCTACGGCCAAAGTCTCGCAGGTGCGGTCACACCAGATGACAGCAACCTCAGCACTGCTCCAACTTCAAATTTTGATCCGTTAACCACCCGGAATCCTCCTGAGGCCCTCGGGACCCCGTCCAATCACATCAACATGTCCCAAAACATAATACGGACTTGCTCGAGGCCTCAATCACATCAAACGACATCGAAACAACGAATCGCTCTCCAATCCAATCTTTAAGAACTTGGGAATTTCAAACTTCTACATCCGACGTCGAAACCTATCAAATCACATCCGATTGACCCCAAATTTTGCACACGAGTCATATTCGATTTTACGGACCTGCTCCAACTTTCAGAATCACATTCCGACCCCAATATAAAAATTTCCACTTCCGGTCGGATTTCTCAAAAACCTTCAAATATCTGTCTTTAGCTAAATGACTTCAAAATAACCTACGGACATCCGAATTCACTTCCTATTGCGCTACTAACTCCAGAATCACCATACGAAGCTATTCCCAGACTCGGAATCCCAAACGGACATCTATAACACGGAAATGCCTTACAACCCAAATTTATGAAAGTCTTCTAAAATGCTATCTTCCGTAATATGCGCCGAAACGCTCCCGGGTTATCTAAAGCCCGATCCGGACATACCCCCAAGTCCGAAATCATCATACGAACCTGTAGGAACCTTCAAAGTCCCGATTTGGAGGTCGTTTACTAAAAATCTTAACCTTAGTCAATTTCTCCAACTTAAGGCTTCCGAAATGAGAATTTTGCTTTCCAAATCCACCCGAACCTCCAGAATTTCAATTCCGACCATGCGTACAAGTCACCATACTTGAAATGAAGCTACTCATGGCCTCAAACCACTGAACGACGTGCTAGAACTCAAAACGACTGGTCGGGTCATTACATTCTCTCCCACTTAAACACACGTTTGTCCTCGAACGTGCCAAAAACTGCTCTTGAGTTATCTTAAATCACTGTGTAACACCTCGTGCACCTGCCCGTGCTACCACAACCCCGTTGAGAACATTAGCTTGATCAAATCGGAAGATATCTTCTTTTATCAATACAATGAGCTCAGAACCCAATTCCAACACTTGAAATTTCTCTGCCAGGCCTGTTCCAGTATATAAACACCGTATCAACTACACATAAGGAACCAAACCATGGTTTCATACCTTTGCTGAATTTAGCACCATGCACCGCATAAGTTTCCATCTAACCACAACGACATTCCCTGAACCTTGATAGCCAAAATTCCATGAACCTGATGCTCCCAATGCATATTCTGATATACATATACATCTTGCGATAATGCTGACGATACAACCACAACAGAGGAGATGTGTAGAAATTTCTAACCAATTGCAGAGTTAACCAAACACTGAATCTCTCATTTTTGACTAAAATCATCACCTCATTACTAACCAAATACTGGCATTTGTTCTGTACTATACTTCACAAAAATCTTATCGCACTGATCCTAGATTTATAAATCTCATCTCACCCAGACATGACCAATAGTCTCACACGATGCCACAATGCGCCAATAGGCCACAATTCGAACATGATACATAAGGAAATGACTCAGGAAGGGACTACTCAACTCATGCAACTAATATGGACTTTCCTCAAAAAATAGGAAGTATAACATAAGCAAAATAAATATAGGGAACCATACTCATCATCACATTGTTGCGGCATGCAACCCGATCCAAATAACATACCCGTGGCAGCGTGCCACCCGATCCCATCATAAGATTCTTATAAGGAGATATACACGGAGCCGAATTGCTCACTATTAAAAATTATTGAATATCGGTCACAAGCACGCTAAGTGCATAATACCATCCTGGGGAGACTGATCTAGTCATATGCTACCAAAACTTAAGCACAACTGAGGTGCGACATATATACTCTAAATCTCAAGAGCTCTCCTGCTCGCATAACATCATCACTACACGGAGAATCAACACATAGGGATCTATCAAGTTGTTTCAAAACTCACACGGCACAATCACAACATTACATAAATTGGACGAAGACGGGACAACCTATGATAATCTAACACCCCTCCTTGAGGAGCGCTATACTGAAATGAACATATTTGACTCGCATGAAGCCCATAATCTTGTTTAAATCCATTCACACACTTCAAGCCGATTCTGCTCGCACTGAACTAGGTTGATAGCCTTACCTGGGTCCATAATAACCCATTTCTCCTCATAACATGCAAGGACCACCATCATATCCGGGACAACACCCCACAATCCACAACAAAGATGAACTGGACGCCTTCTAGGCATAAATTCTCAAATAAGCAATATTACACTTCCTTATACTCAATCTAAATCTTCAATCCAATAAGTGACTACATGTCACACTCATACAACCTTCCCGTGGTCACGCTCCCACGGCCTTCCACACCAGGTAACAAGTCTGCACATCCATAACACCGACCACACTAATGCTGCAAATCACATCAAGAACCCATGACTAGGGTACAAAGCCTCTTTCACCGAATATCAATCTCAGGTGATACCGAAGATAACACCAGCTTACTCTAAACTTTCAAATCACTTTTTCTTGCTCATCCGAGCTCACAACATCCTTGTTAACACCGAACCTGTAACGACCTGGACGATCGTTTTGAGAGTTAGCTCCTCAATCCCCTGATATCTATGTCTCCCATGTCTTATTAGGTTAATGGAATGAGTCGGAGCATTGAGTGATGAAAATTGGAGTGTTTTTGGACATATAGTCCTTTAAGGTGAGCTTTAACCTTAGAAATTGGGCCGAAGCGGGAGCTGTGTGAAGACGGATTCGGAATGGAAATATGTCGACTCCGTTAGCTCCGTTGAGTGATTTCTGGGTTCGGTGCGTGTTCGGAATGTGATTTTGAGGCCAGACATAGATTTAGGCTTGAATTGGCGAAAGTTAGAATTTTGGCGATTTCGGCCGATAGGTGAGATTTTGATATCAGACTCGAAATGGAATTCTGAAAGTGAAAGCAGGTCCGGAATGTCATTTATGACTTGTGTGCAAAACTTTGAGGTCATTCGGACGAGTTTAGACGTGGTTCGGCGTCGGGGGTGAATTCTTTAAAATTCCTATGATTCTTAGGCTTGAATCTATGCATTTTTGGTATTTTGATGTTATGGGACGTGTTTTTAAGGCTCGACTAAGTTGGAATGAGGTATTGGTGTCAGTTGGTGGTTTTGGTTGAGGTCCCGGGGGCCTCGGAGTTGTTCCGGATGCTTAACAGAAGAATTTTGAACTTGGTAAATTGCTGAACCAGGCTCCTTCTGGTGTTTCCACACCTGCGATGAAAATTCCGCAGGTGCGAGCTCGCAAGAGCGGCCCTCTAGCCGCAGGTGCGAGGTAAGGCCAGGCCTTCCCAGTCTCCGCAGGTACGATTGGGTTTCCGCAGGCGCGGAGACGCACTAGCGATAAAAGGCCCGCAGGCGCGACCTCTGTCCAGCTTAAGTTAATCCCGCACCTGCGATTGGGTTTCCGCAGGCGCGGAGCCGCACCAGCGACAAGGCCCGCAGGCGCGACCTCTGTCCATCTTAAGTGAAACCCGCACCTGCGATACCTTTTCCGCAGGTGCAGTACCGCAGGTGCGGTTGAAAGGACCGCAGGTGCGAAATTGCTGTGTGTTTATCTTAAATCGGAGGGTTTGAAATTGATAAGTCTAAAATCATTTGAGAGCTCGGAAATTGGCGATTTTCAGTATGTTTTGAAGAGAAGGATCAGATGTAACATTTTCTAATCCTAATTCCTTGTTAGACTATTAATCCCCGTTATTTTCCTTAGCTTAATTAGCAAAAATGGGGGGGGGGGGAAGCCATGGAAACTTGATGAAACTTCCCCAACCAAAAATCTGAGGATTTAGGGGGGTTTTGACACCGGAGTTCGATGATTCTTGTTCGACTGAGTTCGTGAGTGAATGGGTGTCCGGGAAATATAAATTTTACCCGATTCCGAGACGTTGGCCCGAGGGGCGTTTTGGTCAATTTTCTAATTTCGCGTATTAGTTCTGAATTAATTAGTTATTTCGATTTCTTGAATTTATATTTATGTTATCCCATCGAATTGAATAGATTTGGGCCACCCGGAGTTTGATACTCGTGGCAAGAGAGTGATTAGCGGTTGATTTGCACAGTTGAGGTAACTGGCTTGCCTAACTCTGTGTTGGGGAATTCCCCTTAGGCATTTTTACTGGTTTTTGCTATAAAAACCCCGTGTACGTGAGGTGAGGAGCGCGTGCATGGGATATTTTCACTGAAGTTCCTTATTTCTTTCTACATAAAGCTTCCTTTTTCAACTCCATTATTACTGTTATCATTTAAATTGCATAATAACTTAAGATTTATGATGGTAAATTGATTTCTAACTGATTTTTTCCAATCGTTACTATTCTTTGAAACTGATTTAATTATTTTTCTTCGAGATTTCCAACTGGTTTTTCCTCAAACCCTTAAACTACGTTATTTTGGAGATTTACTTTATATTACGTATAAATACAGGGATTGCGGGCTGAGACCTGAGCCTTTCCCTCATTTTGCATTGCATACAGGGATTGCGGGCATAGACCTGAGCCTTTCCATCATACTGCATTGCATACAGGGACTGCGGGCATAGACCTGAGCCTTTCCCTCATAGTGCATTTCATACATAGGGATTGTGGGCATAGACCTGAGCCTTTCCCTCATACTTCATTGCATGCAGGGATTGCGGGCATAGACCTGAGCCTTTCCCTCATACTGCATTGCATACATAGGGATTGCGGGCAGAGACCTGAGCCTTTCCCTCATATTGCATTGCATCGTACCTTTACTTTCTTACAGAGCTTTATATATTTATATATATTGCGTTGATCCAAGCATTTGATTATAACGCTTCTTGCTAGCCTTTACTCATAATTCCTGTCGATTATCACCTGCTTTACTTACTTGTTCTCTATATCTGTTACTTTGCAAACCTCAGTAGGGCCTCTACCTGACCTCGTCACTACTTGACTGGGGTTAGGCTTGGCACTTACTGGGTACCGAATGTGGAGTACTCACGCCCTTCTGCGCATGTTTTCCCATGTGCAGATCCAGGTCCTAGTGCGCGGTATCTTAGCTAGCTAGCAACAACAGTATCAGGAGACTCAAGGTATAATCTGCAGCGTCCGCAGATCTCCGAGTCCCCTTCTTATCTTTAAGTTGTAGTACTTGTAGATGAAACTATACGGTCTTTTCTTTCCAGTTATACATATTGAGCAGTAGAGTAGCTTGTGATGTATTGTGATATTCCGGGTTCTGGGTATAGTAACTTTTAATGCCGAGCGGCGTCGACTTTACTATGATTTATTTCACTTACTGTTATTTTACATATTTTATCTAAATTACGCTTAAGGTATAGGCTCACCTAGTCGTCTAGACTAGGTGCCGTCACGAGACCCAGTCGGAGGGAGAATTGGGTCGTGACAAGTTGGTATCAGAGCTTCTAGGTTCATAAGAGTCACAACATCACAAGCCAGTTTATTAGAGTCTCGCGGATCGGCGCGGAGACATCTGTACTTATCTTTGAGAGGCTATGTAACTATTAAGAAAGATCATACTTCTTGGAATTCCTTCTCGTGCTGATTACTACTACCAAAATTCTTAAACTTTATTCTATTCTTTCTTACAGATGGTTCGCACTCGCACGGACGTACCGACGATCAGGCAGCCGAGCCCCCAGCCATAGCCACTAGAGGCAGGGGTCGGGGCAGGGGACGAGCACGCGGTGCAGCCCGAGCGCTAGTTAGAGCAGTGACGGAGGATCCCCCAACAGTTGCAGTTGGAGGGGCACCGGAGGTCCCTACTATCACTCCAGCCCTCCAGGAGACTTTGGCCCAGTTCATGAGTGCTTTTAGTACTCTGTCTCAGGCGGGACTACTTCCGCTAGCCCCAGCTACATCCCAGGCCGAGGGAGGGACACAGACTCCCGCAGCCCGTACTCCTGAGCAGAGGGTTCACATGGGGCAGGTCCTAGAGTATATTCCTATGCCTCCAGCAGCTCCAGTTCAGCCTGAGGCTAGAGAAGCTGCATCTGAGTCTGAGAAACTCCGTCTTGAGAGGTACAAGAAGTACCACCCACCTGAGTTCAGCGGCTTAGCTTCAGATGACGCTCAGGGTTTTCTTGAGGAGTTTCATCACATCCTTCGTACCATGGGTATTGTGGAGACGAGTGGTGTCTCTTTCACTACGTTTCAGCTGAGAGGAGCAGCCTATCAGTGGTGGCGTGCATTTGAGCTTAGTAGTCAGAGCAGCCTATCAGCCAATCTCACTTACTTGGGCTCAGTTTTCAGAGATGTTTCTACTTGAGTTCGTCCCTCAGAGTCTCAGGGATGCTTGGCGTGCGGAGTTTGAGCAGCTACGCCAGGGTACTATGACCGTGTCAGAATATGCGGTCCGGTTCAGTGACTTGGCACAACATGCATCAGCTTTGGTATCTACTGTCAGAGAGAGAGTTCGCCATTTTATTGAGGGACTCCATCCTAGCATTTGTACCAGTATGGTCAGGGAGTTGGAGACTGATATCACTTACCAGCAGGCCGTGAGCATTGTTAGGAGGATTGAGAATATGTTGACCCGGGATAGAGAGGAGAGAGAGGCCAAGAGGTCTCGAGAGACGGGTCATTTCTCAGGAGCTCGTGCACCAGCAGCACGCTATAGTAGGGGTTTTGTGAGTCGCCCGGTACATTTAGCTCTTCCAGCAGCTAGTGGTATTCCAGCACCTCCTAGACCTCGGGAGGCTTATTATGCACCACCAGTATCTCAGGCGCCTCCTGCTCGAGGTGCTATCACCGGCCAGTTCAGAGTCAGCAGCCACACCCTCAGAGGGGTTGTTTTGGATGTGGTGAGCCTCGTCATGTGATCAAGGATTGCCCTAGAGTTAGGAGGGGTGCACCACCAGAGACTTATCTGGTACCACGTCTGCCACCAAGTCCCCCAGCCATACTTCCATCCCCAGCTGCTGCCCCATCATCTCAGGCAGCTAGAGGTGGAGGTCGGGGAGGATGAGGTCGTCCTAGAGGGGGAGGTCAGGCCAGATACTATGCCCTTCCAGCTCGATCCGAGGCCATTGCTTCAGACTCGGTTATCACAGGTATTGTTCCCGTTTGTCATAGGGATGCATCGGTATTATTTGATCCAGGTTCCACATATTCATATGTATCATCTTATTTCGCCTCTCATTTGGGGATATCTCGGGATTCTTTGAGTTCCCCTGTATATGTTTCTACTCTTGTGGGAGATTCTCTTATTGTGGACTGCATATATCAGTCGTGTTTGATTTCTATCAGTGGTTTTGAGACCGGGGCTAATTTATTATTACTCAATATGGTAGATTTCGATGTTATTTTGGGCATGGACTGGTTGTCGCCCCACTATGCTATTCTTGATTGTCACGCCAAGACCTTGACGCTGGCTATGCCAGGATTACCGAGGTTAGAGTGGAGGGGTTCACTAGAATATACTCCTCGTCGAGTTATTTCTTTTCTTAACGCTCAGCGGATGGTTGCAAAGGGGTGTGATGCTTATTTGGCCTATGTGAGAGATGTTAGTGCCGACACCCCTACAGTTGATTCAATCCCAGTTGTGAGGGATTATCCCGATGTTTTTCTAGCTGACCTTTCGGGTATGCTGCCCGACATAGACATTGACTTTAGCATTGATTTATTGCCTGGCACTCAGCCTATTTCCATTCCTCCCTATCGCATGGCTCCTCCTGAGTTGAAGGAGTTGAAGGAACAGTTGCAGGAACTGCTTGATAAGGGGTTCATCAGGCCCAGTGTATCGCCTTGGGGTGCTCCGGTGTTGTTTGTGAAAAAGAAGGATGGATCGATGCGTATGTGCATTGACTACAGGCAGTTGAATAAGGTTACAGTGAAGAATAGGTACCCGTTACCTCACATTGATGATTTGTTGTACCAGCTACAGGGTGCCAAGGTATTCTCCAAGATTGACCTTCGTTCGGGCTATCATCAGTTAAAGATTCGGGAGTCAGATATCCCGAAGACTGCCTTTAGGACTAGATATGGTCACTACGAGTTCCTTGTTATGTCATTCGGGCTAACGAATGCCCCAGCGGCCTTCATGCACCTAATGCACAGCGTATTACGGCCTCATCTTGATACTTTCGTCATTGAGTTTATTGACGACATTCTGGTATATTCTCGGTCCCAGGAGGACCATGAGCAGCACTTGAGGACCGTGCTTCAGACCTTGAGAGAGAAGAAGTTATATGCCAAATTCTCTAAGTGTGAATTTTGGCTTGATTCTGTGGCATTCTTAGGCCATATAGTATCTTCGGATGGGATCAAGGTAGATCCGAAGAAGGTGGAGGCAGTGCAGAGTTGGCCCAGACCGTCTTCAGCTACCGAGTCCGCAGTTTCCTCGGTTTGGCTGGTTATTATTGTCGTTTCATGGAGGGATTTTCATCCTTCAGCACCCATGACTAGATTGACCCAGAAGGGTGCACCTTTTATATGGATTGAGGAGTGTGAGGAGAGCTTTCAGAATCTCAAGACAGCCCTGACCACAGCTCCAGTGTTAGTCCTACTTACAGGTTCGGGGTCCTATACAGTCTATTGTGATGCTTTGAGGATTGGCTTGGGAGCAGTGTTGATGCAGGACGGTAGGGTGATTGCCTACGCGTCCAGACAGTTGAAGGTACATGAGAAAAATTACCCTGTTCATGATCTTGAGTTGGCAGTGATTGTTCAAGCCCTGAAGATATGGCGTCATTATATATACGGTGTTCCCTGAGAGATATATACGGATCACCGGAGTTTGCAGCACATATTCAGACAGAAGGATCTCAATTTGCGTCAGCGCAGGTGGTTGGAGCTACTCAAGGATTATGACATCACCATATTATACCACCCGGGGAAGGCCAATGTGGTGGTCGATGCCCTGAGTCGTCGGGCGGAGAGTTTGGGTAGTTTGGAATATCTTCATGCAGCTGAGAGACCCTTAGCTTTGGATGTTCATTCCTTAGCCAACCAATTTGTGAGGTTGGACCTTTCTGAGCCTCACCGGGTTTTTGCTTGTGTTGTTGCTCGATCTTTTCTTTATGACCGCATTCGAGAGTGCCAGTATGATAATCCCGACCTTCGAGCTCTTCGAGATAGAGTTTAGCGGGATGGTGTTAGAGATATGACCATAGATGATGATGGTGTGTTGAGACTGCATGGCTGTATTTGTGTACCTGACGTAGATGGACTGTGGAGGTTGATCCTTGAGGAGGCCCATAGCTCGCGGTACTCCATTCATCCCGGCACCGCGAAGATGTACCAGGATCTAAGACAGCACTACTGGTGGCGGAAGATGAAAAAGGATATAGTGGAGTTCGTAGCCAGATGCCTCAATTGTCAGCAGGTCAAGTGTGAGCATCAGAGACCGGGAGGATTACTTCAGCAAATGAGGCTTCCAGAGTGGAAGTGGGAGCGGATTACCATGGATTTTGTGATTGGACTTCCTCGGACTCTGAGGAAGTATGATGCTTTTGGGTAATTGTGGATCAGCG
>ML275083.1:0-42456 GCA_005239495.1 Nicotiana undulata | reverse complement strand
CAGAAGGATTGGGTGAAGCTTTTGGATGTTGCCCAGCTGTGTTTCAATTCACAAAAGAGCTCCAGTACAAACAAAAGCGCTTTTGAAATTGTTACCGGGCAACAACCGCTACTCCCACACACCGTGAATGCACCAAACACGGGAAAATCTCCCCGCGCTACTAGCTTCTCAACAGAATGGAAGCGGAATATGGAGATAGTGCGGAGCTATCTGGTGAAAGCCCAAAAGCGAATGAAGAGGCATGCTGATCAGAATCGTCGCTTTGTTGAATATCAAGTAGGAGACAAAGTGATGGTCAAAATCCCAAAGCGGTACTTATTTGCAGGGGTCCATGACCCTCGCCTGCTGCAAAAATATATTGGACCTTTGTCCATTGAAAGACGCATTGGGAAAGTTGCATACCGGGTGGATACCCCATCTTAGTGGAAAATCCATCCCGTCTTCCATGTCAGTCTATTGAAACATTTTCGGGAAGACACGGAGGATCCTTCACGGAGCCAACTCACAATACCCAGTATTCAAGGCCCCGGTTCAACCGGGAAAAGGCGAGCTGAAGCTATTCTTGACGACCGGGTCATTCATGCCTCCAGGAAGGATCACCAAGAGTTCTTGGTAAAATGGAAAGGGTGTGATGCAAAGGAGAACACTTGGGAGAGGGAAACAAACCTCAAAGCCTACAAGAGCCTAATTGAAGATTATTTGGTAAGCAAGGCGCCAAGGACGTCGCCAACTCAGGTGGGGGAGAATGTCATGGGCGGATTTCCAGCCATGCCCCATGACCCCTTGGACGCGCCCCGTGGCGTCCTAGCAAGCCTCCCAACGCCTAGCGCCACGGACGGCCCCGTGGTCTTGGCCGCACCAAGTGACAAGCGCGCATGTGCCTCTGTCACCCCACCAATTTCCCTATCTAACGCCCATCCGCAAGCAGCTGTCAACAGCGTCGCGCGCGCAGATCGTGATGCCTGAGACAAAGTTGCTTCCAACGGACCTGTTTCTACCTTTGTAGAAAACTAAGTCCTTTTCTTTGTAAATATAGACTAGCTTTATTCCATGTACTTTCATTATGTTTCTCTAGCGTAGTTTAGTCTACTCATGTTACTTTGGTTTTTTTTTTTAAAGCATTATTAGGGGGTATCAAGCATTCAAAACTTTCTAGCAAGCAATTCTCTGTACTGGTGTCTCTACCCCTCGACACCGCGTTGCCTTCTTTTGTAATAGCTTTCATTATTGCAATTAAGCTTTTATTCAAATCTCATTTCTGTTCTCTCAAATTGTTGGCATTGGTTTTCCCACACGGCACTGACAATCTCATCTAGCGTGTGGAGAGGACCTCATTTGGCGGACAACAATCACCCTGACATCGGTTTTTTAGCCTTACGTTGCCCTTCCAAAGAATCTCAGGAAGGCGCCGCGTAACAGTCATGACAACCCCCAGATGTTACCCAAGCAGCTTCTATATCGTAGTATGGCTTTGGTAACAGGCCGTCAAAGCTGAAAATTATGGAAGTAGCACGTGTCGTCACCCCGAACTTTATTATTGCGAAAAGAAATTGACAAAAGACAAGTGGCAGCATCTTGAAATCTCACATGAAATAAAGAAAACTGAGAGATCAATCAAAGAACGAAGTGATGGATAAAAGGCGAAAAAGAGAGCAAAGATAGAACCACCTGAAGGGCTACATAATAGGCGCTAGGGGTATCAATGATTCGGCTCGGCCGATTATTTTATAAAATTTATACCATATCAATTTTTTAATTATTTTATTATATATAACTAAAATTAGACTTTTCGAAGCGGTCTCAGTCATGTCGGTTTCTCTTCGCTATCGGTACGGTTAGGTTAATTTTCGGTATTTTTTTTAAATGTCCTATAAAAGTCATTCGTAGAAGTAGAAAGCAATAATATACGTACTTTTATAGGACTTAGCAAAACTCTCTAGATATTTTTACTATTTAAAGTGTGACTAATTAAGAAAACATGAAAAATAGCCAGAGTGTAGATCCATCAACTATTCTATAGTAGCGTAAAAGTAACTAAGCAAAGATATTTAAAAAAATAACAAGTGGAAAGATATTAACCAAGTTGACTTTAAAAGTAAAGTCTACAAAAGATTAAAAATTCAAAAAATTAAAATCCAATTCATGCGAAGGAAAAATATTCTAGACATTGTAGTTTTCTACTCAAAATCATTAGAATATTTTGTGCATTGCTAGTCAATACGATGGAAATAATTTAGTTTCACTAGGAGTAGCACAATATGTTTGGAAGGATTTTGAGTTTAATTAATTATTGGCTTGTAACAGTTTCATAATTCCAAGGCCCAAGGAAAAATTTAATGAATTCATATTTTTAATCTTAATACATAAATATATTTTTCCTAAGTAAATTTATTCGGTACAGTTCGGTATTTCTTCGGTTTATGCTCATAAAATAAAAATCTACCCTAATGATCGGTACGATTATAAATTTATATAAAAAACTACGATTAAAAAAAACCTAAAAATCTGCTCGGTACGATATGATAGGGCTCGGTCAATTTAATCGGCTTTTAAATATTCATTGACACCCCTAATAGGCGATGGGTCAACGTGCTAAGCGGCGTTGCAAGTGGGGACATAAAGAAGTAAAATTAGACGTAAAAGACCAAAATGGCCCTTGATCGGCAAGCTGGCATGACGACTCCAGCTGCTTCCTAAGCGGCTTTTATATAGTAGTAAAGTAATATATATGCTACTTTCACAAAATGCCTTGCACCCATAAATTTCATTTAGATCTTAAAGTTTTTTGAGTTTGTTATAAATTTACTTCGAGGCTTTGGGACGGTGACAAAAGGAAAGATAACAACTACTTGTGGCATGGATGAGTGTTTTATGGTTAGCCGAGTCAATTTTCAGGTGAAGTGCACGAATAGCTACTTTTAAGCCCACTTTATAAAATCTAATTTATCCAAATTTCAGGACTAAGGGTGTGTTTGTTATAAAGGAAAATATTTTTCATGAAAAGTATTTTTCAAGAAATCAAATAATAATTTTATTTATTTTCTGGTGTTTGGTACGCAAATCAAGGAAAATATTTTTTCAAGAATATGCATAAATAATTTTGATACAATAAACATGAAGCCATAAACTTTCGAACCAACAACCTTCCGAACCCATAAATTTCATAAACTTCTTAACCAAAAAGTTTCGAAACCGCGAAATTTTGAATCCGTAAACTTCGAAACACATAAACATTTGAACTCATATCTTTGGAACTTGTAAAATTTAGAATCTGTTAACCGAAAGATGAAAAAAGTAAAATTGAAAATATATAAAAAGAAAAATATTTTTTCTGGGGGTGGAGGGGTGGAGGGTTGGGGTGCAGAAAAAAAAAACAGAAATTTAAAAAATACAAAAAAAAGTAAGAAAAGAAAAAAAAATTGTGCGCGCATGTCTCTGTGTGTGTGTGGGGGGGGGGGGGGGGGNGGGGAGGGGTGCAGGAAAAAAAACATAAATTTTAAAATTACAAAAAAAAAATAGTAAAAATAATTTTTTTTTGCGGGGTGGGGGTGGAGTGGTGGGTGGTGACGAAAAAAAACTTTTTTGGAGAGAGGTCATGAGGTGGGGTTAGGTGGGTGGGTGTGGGGTGGGTTGGTGAGGGCAAGGAATAGGGTGGGAAAGGTTGAGAAGGAGTTTTGGAAAATGTTTTCCCTCCTCTTGATAGGGAAAAAAATTTCCTCCAATTGGAGGAAAATGAGTTGATGAGAAAAATATTTTCCAAAACATTTAAGCCAACCAAACATGGGAAAATTGGAAATATTTTTTGAAAAATGTTTTCCTTCATACCAAACACACCCTAAAGTATTCTGAATTTGAAAATCATGACCCAGTGTCCTGAATTTTTGAGGTCTTATTTGAAATTCAGGACTAAGTATCCTGAATTTTTGAAATGCTAATTTAAAATTCAGGACATACGATTTTGGAAGAATTACACAATAGATCACTCCAATAGGTGACCTTGCAGTATTTTAGTCCAGCTACAAGTTTGCAAATGTGTAGCCAAATATCAATAAACTCATATCCTACTTTTTTTTATTCTCCAGATATTTCGGCGTGAAAGATCCTTGAGTTTCAATTCTCCCCTTTTCCTCAAGTTTACACATACATATCCCATCTACAAAAGTGCAAAAACAGACGCGATAAACCTAAAATATCTTCTTCTTCAATGCTAATCTTGTTAAATTTTAAATATGATTTTGTAAAAAATTTGGAGTGGGTATTGTTTGAACTTATTAGAAATAGTCTAAGTAGGTTGTATACAAAGTTTGAAGTCATTTGATGGAGTTTTTGACTAGGTTTGAACAAGAATTGCAAGTGAAATCGTATAACAAGTTCGTCAGAGATGTTTATACACTTTTATACGATATTATACACTTTTATACAAAGAGGTACATTATGTATATAGTTGTATAAAAATGTATAAAGGTGTATAAGCAATGTAAATAAATGTTCGTGATACCTATGTATATACGTATAGAAGAATATGTGAGAAATTTACCAAATATATGCAAATAATGTATTATTGCGTATGAGAGTTGTTTATACTATTTATACAATTTAATACATTACTATATAGATGAATCCTATCAATGGAGCTTCACATGTTCTTCTTCTTTCTTGTGGATCTTCTTAAATTTAACACAAATCTAACTTAAATCTACTCCAAATCACTTCAAATTTAAGTTTTGAACTCCTCTTGATGATTCCAATCAATTGGGACAACACCCAATCCAAACAACTAAAAAATCAAAAAACGGAATTTCTAAAATCGAAGCTTTGAAACACCTTTAATGGTGACTTCTATTTTCCAAGTTTTTAATCGATCACTAAAATTTGAATTACACGTGAAATGAGGATAAGACTGAGACCATGGGAATACCTTCTTTCTAGTTTGGTGATCCAACAACCTACAAAGTGAACTTCTTTAGTGCAAACACAGTTCCTTCCACTCCATTGAAGGAAGTGATCTTCATAGGACTCCAAAAAACTAATTCATTTATGTATTATTTTTTTTTCTTCATCCAAATAGTGATTATCGACTTTAAATTTGGAAGAGTGTTGATGGAGAATAACAATGATGGAGAAAGTTTGGGATGCAAAATTGGGATACGAGGAGAAGAAAACAGAAAAAAGAAAAAAAATTAAAAGGAGTGGGCAAGTAATTTTCACATTATACATAATATGGGCCATACTGGATAAGTTTTGAATTTGTGGACACAATTTTTGAACTTTTGGATAAATTTGAAAGAAATGACTATTCTTTAAATACATTGTAAATTGTAAATATATATTAAACGGGGCTTAAAAGTGGCTAGCTGGTGTTGTTTCCACTCATTTTTGGGGTTTTACGGGAACGCGGCGTTCACACTTCATAGTAGTTCAAAGTTTAGTAGAGGCAGCGCGTAAAATTCATTCAGTCATTTCGTCGAACAGTTTCATCATAATATATAACTCGCTTCTTGTGGATGGAAGTAGCTGAATTGGATTTATGTCTCGAAAAAGACTTGCATTCTCCTTCTTCCTTCGTGGGTATCACGGTCATCACTATCCCAATTTGCCAAAAAGTAATCTAATTTGTCTTTCTCGATCCATCAGTAGCGTCCTCGTTCCTCAGCGGAGTTTCCTACTTGGTTTTGCTCTCTCAAGGTCTAATAGGGCTAATTTCTTCAATTCGGGAATCAGGTTCTCTACTTTTTCTTCTTCAAGCAATTCATGCAGTGATTCTGAACAGGAAGATAGTAGTGAACATTCACTACTAGATCATAAAGAACCATATTCTGATTTAGATCTCGAAACTATTGAAGCTATTTTCAGAGAACCCGGAAGCAATGCTGCTCAAGTGCATTACAAGCTTGAGCAATGTGGTGTAAGGCCCACACAAGAACTAGTTACTGAGGTGCTTTCTCGTGTACGGAATAACTGGGAAGTTGCATTCACTTTCTTCATATGGGCCAGTAAACAAACAGGTTATGTGCACTCTGTACGTCAGTACCATTCTATGATATCTATACTTGGCAAAATGAGGAAGTTTGACACTGCGTGGTCATTGATTGATGAAATGAGAGGTGGGAAAGAGAGACCATCTCTTGTGAATCCTCAGACACTTTTGATTATGATAAGGAAATACTGTGCTGTTCATGATGTGGGGAAAGCTATCAGTACTTTTTATTCGTTTAAACGGTTTAAATTCGATATGGGAATGGAAGAATTTCAAGATCTTTTATCCGCTCTTTGTCGCTACAAAAATGTAAAAGACGCGGAGCACTTGCTTTTTTGCAATAAGAATGTTTTTCCGTTGAATACCAAGAGTTTGAATATCATTCTCAATGGATGGTGTCTTGCCCTTGATGATTTAAGTGAGGGAAAGCGGATTTGGAGGTTCATGAAGGAGAAAGGGATTCCCCGTGATGTTTTTTCGTATTGTAGTATCATGTCTTGCTATTCGAGAGCTGGTAGACTCAATGTAGTGCTTAAGCTTTTCAATGAGATGAAATTGAATGGTGTTGTGGCGGATGTTAAAGTATACAATGCTGTGATTCATGCTCTGGCAAAAGGCAGGCTGGTTAAACAAGCTAGGAGTGTGATGAAGATGATGGAAGAGAATGGTCTCACTCCAAACACTGTTACTTATAACTCATTAATCATGCCTCTCTGCAAAGCTCGATTGCTAGATGAAGCCCAGGAGGTCTTCAATGAGATGATTCAACGAGGGATACATCCTACTGTTCGAACTTACCATGCATTGCTTCGGTGCCTTAGGACAGGGGAAGAAGTGTTCAAGCACTTGCAGAAGATGAATATGATGGGCTGTATTCCAACTCATGACACTTATATAATGTTAATTCGGAAGTTCTGCCGATGGCGCCAGCTTGATAATGTCTTCAAGCTGTGGGACGAGATGAGCAAGAATGGCTTGGACCATGATCGGAGCTCATATATAGTGCTGATACATGGACTCTTTCTGAATGGAAAAATCGAGGAGTCATACAAATACTATCAAGAAATGAAGCAAAAAGGTTTATTGTCGGAGCCCAAGATAGATGAGATGCTTCAGGCTTGGGTAGCTGGCAGGAGCGATTTTCAAGAGAATAAAGTAACATGCAGTCAGGAGAACAAAGAGAGGGTCAAATTTGAAAAAGCCGATAAAGAAAGGGATTACCGTAAAATACCTGAAACGCGAAGAGTTACGAGAGAACGCGGCTTCTCCTTTCGGGATTAGTAGATTAGGTGTTGATTACAGAATTAGCGTAGGGATTCTGGCTCGAGTCCCTGACCAACAGGTGCACGAGGTTTCTTCCATTTAGATTGTTTCCCAGAATGCTCTTGGTTTGCTACTGCTTCGTGTACTGGAAATGTACGATTATGGATAAAGCAAGTTGCATCTCACATATACTTGGCAATTCTTGTTGTCTGAGATATTCAGTTACCTATCTGTAGTTATTTGTCTTAAGAAACTCTCTTCACATTTCCTATGATACTCTGATCCATCGGATTATATGCCAAAAACTTGTTTTTCCATGTTAATGCCCCAACGTACGTTTGTGTTTCCCTTCCAGAAGAAAAGGTTGTCGGCTTCCATTGGTACATGGGAGGATTTTGGGACTTGAACAGAGAGTGATCAGAGAAGAAACAAAACTTTGTAGATGGTATTTTCATGCCATTTCCTTTTTTAAAACTTCGGATAGAATGTGTTTTTGGTTAATTAATAAGCATATAGTCTGCTTCTGATCTCTTGCATGTGATATATCTGAAATGGTTACTTCTTCAACATATCTGTAATGGATTCTATGATCATTTAGGATTGTTTGACTGCTGCTTAATGTGCCAACATACTCTACGAGCTGCTAAATGACTTGGAGAGCTCTTGAGGGTAAAAATCAGTTTGAGGATATTACATTGTTTCATGGGTGCGATATATTACCCTGAGCACATATCATATTTTAAGTTCATCCATGTCAGAGATAGATCTCTTTTTCTTTTCTATAACTGTTGAGAACTTTTTGTCTGAGGCCTTGACTTTGCTTGCTACCAGCTAGCTAATTTGATGAAGTTTGACATATGCGCTAAAAGCACAGGCTTTATATTATTCATACTGTTAAACAAATGCAAAGCATATATAATCCAAAATTTTACCCCCTATAGCAAAGGTCTACACCCTATTTATTATAAATCAAAATTATTTTAAAATATTATTTTCTATAGTTACCTTTTATATTTTATACCAAAATAAGTATTTATGGTAGATACTACCATTGAGACATGGAATAAGGCATGAAATACGCTATTTATGTTTTTCCTCTCTTAGAACATACATATTTTTAAGGTGATTGTTGTTACTATATTTATGAATACATGACGCGAATACATGTGAATATATGCGCATACAGCTGGACTGCCCTGATTTTAGGCGTTTTTAGTTGTTGTATTCATGAATACATAGCGCGAATATATGTGAATACATGCACGTACAACTGGACTGCCCTGATTTTAGGCGCTTTTTACTGTAGTATTCATGAATACAACAACACGAATACATGTGAATACATGCGCGTACAACTGGACTGTCCTGATTTTAGGCGCTTTTTATTCTAGTATTCATTAATACAACAACGTGAATATATGTGAATACATGCGCGTATAGTTGGACTGCCCTGATTTTAGGTGCTTTTTGCTGCTGTATTCATGAAAACAACAACACGAATATAGCGAATACAATACCGTAACAACTGAATAGTAGCAATAGAAAGTAATTATGTATATGATAGCTATAGGAAGTTAATAACCACTAAACAATAGCGATTTCTGAAAATTCCTCTATATAATCGTCCTTTATTATTGAAAAAGAACGAGGAAAGGACATTTTAATTTTTATAGAAGAATTAAGGCGATTTAGATCAGGTCAGATTGGACTCTGGTAAAGTATAATCTTTATTGCTGCATCATTTTCCTTTCATATTCTTGTCAAGTAATAACAGTTGACACATCCAAATTCCGAAAGGGGGAATCTACAGGTAAAATTTGGACACCTCAAACACCAAACATAAGACGACACTAAGCAATCAAACCTATGAGACACAAACAAACCTAAGCATTTATTTTTTATTCGAAAAAATAACATAGCCGCTATAAAAATAATAGTCGACTTTTTTTTGTATATTTCTTGTGTATATATATATATATATATTTATTTTTTTATATAATATATAAAATATATACAAATTTTATATACTTTCACGGCTCCCGTATATAAATAATTTCGGCCACGGGCTAAATGCCATCTATGCGATATATATATATATATATATATTTATTTTTTTATATAATATATATTATATATACAAATTTTATATACTTTCCCGGCTCCCGTATATAAATTATTTCGGCCACGGGCTAAATGCCATCTATGCGATATATATATATATATATTTTTTTTTTTTTTATTTTTTGTCTTAGTGGTCTGTGGCCGAATTCTCTTCATCTCAATCTCCCACTTTCTCTTCTTTGACTTTGCACTCAGAAGCAAATTCAAAATATTAAATCAGTGTATATATTTATTAGTAAAACTTGCGCGGGCTAGCCAGTGTTCGGATTGGTGATTCAAAAATAGTCGGTGTTTATCAAATTATTGAAAAATAGCCACTATTTTGCTGCAACAGAGACTTGTCCAGCATAATATATTGGAGTTTGGTGCACCTGTGCAGTGGCGGAGCCAGAATTTTCCGTTAAGAGATGTCAAAATATATAAAAGTAAACATACAAGGAAATTAAGGGGAGTCAATACATAGTATATATACATACAATTTATTTATTGTTACTTATCTACACTGTATTTTTCCCGCGAAGGGGTGTCATTTGACACCCCTTCCTGTAAGGTGGCTCCGCCACTGCACCTGTGTATGAACTTCCAGCATATTATGCTGGAACTCCAACACGCGGAAAGTTTCGGCATAATATACTGGAGTTTCTTTCATCATATTATATTGGACCGGTATACTTTGCTGAAACTTCAGTATATTATGCTGGAGTTCCAGTATACTTATGCTGGAACTCCATTATATTATGCTGGAACTCCAATATAATATACTGGAGTATTTTCCGGATTTTGAACAATATTTTTGTTCAGCTTTATCTTTACATGAAAAGTATCTAAATTTCCATTACTTTTAAAAATATGATTATTTTTTAATAACCACTTATAAATCTGGCTATTTTTAAATTTTTCCTTATTTATTACTATATCATTTCATATTCGTTGCTGACCGTGGCCCTGGACTCTGGTTGTTCTTCAAATACATACTTTTAGAATTTAAACTTTATTTAAAAAAGTATTATATAATCAAATCACTCAAAAGACAATTGCAAAATGTTCCGAAACAAATTATGTATTGATAGCTTAGGAAAATAGTACATAACTCATTACAACCGGTTAAATTATATAAAAAATTTATCAAGTTAGTCATGACCTTCCCCCCCCCCCCCCCCCCCCCCCCCCCCCCCCCCCAACACACACACACTTTTTAATCACCATGTTTAATAGAAGGCAATCTTTGTTTCTCACAACTTTTTTTTATATATTTTTTCAGATAAAGATTTAATAGAGTTGTGCCTCCTTAGTATATAGTCTTTCTTTGTTGCCTTCTTTTTTGGCCTTTCTTTCTTGCATTTCTTTTAGCTTTTCTCATATAAAGGTCCAATAAGTTTGTGTATTCTTTAGTATATTGCCTTTCATTATTAGCATGTAGTTTTACTTTAACTCATTTCATCGGTATATCTCAATACAAGGAAGCATAAAAAATAATACTAAATCAAAATTTAATGGGAAAATTTCACATTAGAACAACTGGGATTCATGCTTTTTAATTTTATAACCCATATTTCAATTTACAATCAACTAGCCCAAAAATAATAGGCTAAAACTCAACATTCAACTCCAAGTTTAATTTTCTTACATTATAACCAGGTGACACAAGAGGAGAAGCAGAAAATATACAGCCCCTTGAAGCATATGTCGAGGATGTGAGAAGAAGAGAGCAAAAGCAATGTTGTAAGAACACAAATTTAATTCCATAGTTTTTAGAATCAATGGTTGTAAGAACACATATTTTAAATTTGCTAGTGCTTTCAAAATATGTACAATATGGGTTAAGATGGGTAAACCTAAAAAACATGAGTCATTTTTTGTTATGGTGTGAAGTCATGTGTATTTTCTTGTAATTTTTTCAAATTTAATATGAGACCTAAATCTTTAAAGAAAGTTATAATATATATGTTTATTGAAAATCTATTCTTCTAACTTTTAGAGATATATAGTTGTTAAGTAAGTCAAATCTTTACTTTATTTACAAATTTAAAAGGTTTTCTTTTCTTTTATATGAAAAACTCTATTTTTACTAAAATACAATTTTTTTTAAATACTTATATACATGGATAATATAGATTATTTTTTAAAAACAATTGGGGCCCTTCAAAATTTGGAGCTGGCCTTGAAAACCGAGCTACTAATCCTATTTAGTGACATAATTGTAGACCAATTGGTAGGAAAGTATCACAATTTGGCAGCACCTTTATTTTGAGTAGAAAATATCATTTTTGAGTAAGCGCACGATTTAGACCTCACTCGTGAAATTACATCAAATTTTTTATTATTATTATTGTTGTTCACAGTTAAGCGTTAAAAAGAGAAATTTTTAATTTACACAATACAAAAATAAAAGATTATAATCTCGAAACTTGATAGAATTTTTAATTTTCGGATCAACAATTCCGCAATATTTACACCACAATCGTGGTATTAGTTTTATTCCGCACTCAATGTGGGATAAGAATTTCGTTATTATAATTCCCCAAAGTCTTCGAAATCACACATTTGCCTTTTCCAAATACTTTCCCCTCAAAGTCTTTTAAGAAAGCCTATGTTAAAGTTTGAAAAAATAGTTTCTCCAAATTTGTCTCATTTAAACAAAATACATATATTATTCGATAATCTATATTTAATCCAACAAACTAATCATCTACTAATAATAATTTATTATTCCCTTCGGGCCAAAATAAGCGATTCTTTTGTTCTTTTCACACAGATTAAGAAATCCACCTTTTAACATTAAGTAGCAATGAAATTGACCATATTAACCTTTATTATCTCTTCACATTACTCCAACACTATTTACTTCAAGGGCAGTGTAGAAAAAAAATAATTAATTCATTTTTAAAATCTGAAAAAATCACTTATTTTGAACCACAAAAAAAAGGTCAAAAAATCACTTATTTTGGACCGAAGAGAATAAATAATATATAATTATTATTTAGTTTCTGCATTATGATTCTACTTTATAATTGCAGCATAACTCAGTCACAAACTAAACTGAACCCTTAAGATAAATTAATCAATATTCCCTCGTGTTCACGATAAGTGATCAATTTATTTTTAGCACGTTCATTAAAAAAATATTAAATTCTATATAAAAATATCTAGTATAACTAAATTATTCCTAATTAAATATTTAATGTGAGGAGTAAGAAAACTTTTTAGGGATATGTATATATGGGTTATTTTATACAAATAAATTGAATTCTTTTTTTCATATAATTGAACACTTATTTTGGACCAAAACAAAAAATGAAACTGAGTATATTTTTTAAAATCTGTTGAAATTCGAGCCAAAATTGAAACTGTGCATCAGGTCCTGTCACCTTACCTTAAGAGAGTGCTGAATACAAAACAAATCAGCACATGCAACCCACTTCTGGCAGTAACGTGCCCACTCTCAGCGGCTGAGGTAGAAGCCCGAGTACGGTTTTGCTCAAATAATGTATGCTTTATAAAATATGTAGCGTGTTATTACACCAATTTTCATGGTGCCGTCGCATTTCCTACGAATAAAAGAAGAAGAAGAAACCATTGGTTCTTGTTGCAATCACACCAGTTGTTCTTTTCTTCAGATTTGTAAGGTGACAACTTTAACCGATCATTTTCACTACAACGACCGATAACTGGCCTATGGGCAACTTCCTTTTTCAACGTTTCATGTCTCCCTTGTTTCTTTCATAAAAGTTGATTATAAATTTATAGTACCCTTTTTTTTCCTAGACTTTCGAGCTTTCTCCTACCAATTCTACTTTCCTTAGTTTTGACTTTTGAGGTATGCCCTTCACATCTTCTCTTTCATATCAAGTGTAGTTCCCTTTTCTTTTCTTTGAGCTTATTGTTGCCTGTTAATTCTTGCTACTATCACCGCTTTGTTTTCCTTTTAATGATTGCTGGGGATTATGTTTTTCTAGAGTCAAAGATTCTATCGGAAACGGCCTCTTTACAAAGTAGGGGTAAGTTTGTGTACACCACCGCTCTCCGGACCCTGCTTGTGGGCAGTGGCGGAGCCACCTTATTCAAAGGCGTGTCCCCTTCTTCCGGAAAATTACGCTGTGTAGTTTGGTATAATTTTTATTTTATATGACTCCCTTTGACTTCTTGGCGTGTTTATTTTTTTATATTTTGATACCACTTATTGTAAAATTCTGGCTCCGCCACTGCTTGTGCGGTTTTAGTGGGTATTGTTGTATTGTTGCTTGTTAATTCTGGGATCTTCTTGATTTTCTTTCAAGTACTTTATATATGAGGTCAATTTTATGTTAAATGAGTAGGTCTGCATATAGAACATAGAGTTGAGTGAATGATGCAAGTTTTTGCTGCCCCCTTTTATTACATTGTTTTCAAAAATGAATCTAAAGATAGTCCAGATAATCTGTGATAATATTTCAATCTCTTTTTTTCATATCGAGTGTATTCTTCTGGTTTATGGTTGCTAGCAAATTGGTCTATCAGAACCAACTTCTCTGCCCTCGTAGGGTAGGGGTAAGACCTGCGCACACTACCTTCCCCATACCCCACTTGGGGTAACTCGGTGGATTTATTATTGTTGTTGTTTGCCGGTAACTTTGGGTGTTCTCTGGATTTTACTTCAAGTAAATATATGAGCTTAAATTTAAGTTAAATGATCAAGGCTACATCTAGAATATAGAATTGAGTGAATACTGCAAGTTTTTGCTACCCCTTTATTTTTATTTTTTTTTAAATTTAAGAATGTAATGGTGGCAAGAATCTAAAGATAGTCTAAGATAATCTGTGATAAAAATTTTAATCTTGGTAATGCATGATTTAATGTTTTGTTTTTCTTCAATACCCTTTTTTATGGTTTCAATATCCTTTTTTATGGTTTTGGAGAATTTTGTGTGCGTTTCACATTTAGAGCTTAGAAAGTGTATATGGTTTAACACAGATACATATAACCTATGTTGCTCGGACTCTTCAAAAGTGATCTTGTATCCGTGTCGGATCCTCCAAAAATGCACTAAATTTGGAGGATCTGACACGCACCCAACACTATTTTTGAAGAGTCCGAGTAACATAGCATATAACCAATCACAGTTAGTATTGTTGACAATGAGCTTTAATTTGAGAACTTATGAATTAGGTTAAAATGGATCCAAGGTTCAATAGTTTTCCAACTTCTATGAATGGATTCAGTCCGGAGAACAAATCCTTACCCATTTCTTCGAATCGTTGGAAGAATAATGAACCAAGATATGAAGCTATTTATCAAGATCAGAAGCTAGTAGATATTCCAAGATTTGAAAATGACTTTGTCCCACAGAATATTGGTGGAGTTCAATCAGTTTCTAATGACCCTTTACCAACAAGCAACATAGAATTGACTTCTGACATTGGTGCTGAGGATGAATACAATGAAGACTTTGATTTCTCCGATACGGTTTTGAGCTATATAAATCAGATGCTTATGGGAGAAGATATGGAGGACAAGACACATATGCTTCAGGAGTCGTTGGAATTTCAAGCGAAAGAGAAGTCATTCTATGAGGCCCTCGGCAAGAAATATCCACCTTCACCTCAGCAAAACCTGTTGATTACTTACCAGAACGGTGAGATACCAGATGAGTACTGCTCAGGAAGTCTGTATAATAGTAATGACCGTAGTGGTTACCTACTTGATCCAACGGTTGTTAATGTATCCAATGATCTTGATTCCTCTTATGTACAAGGGCTTTCAGTTTGTAATGGTACTTACTCTTCTATTAGCTCCTCAAGTAGCATAAATAATATTGTAGATGGGTTCTTAGACTCTCCTGTTAGTCCTCTTCATACCCCTGATATATATAACGACAGCCACCCGATTTGGAACTTTAGGAAAGGGGTGGAAGAAGCAAACAAATTCCTCCCAACTAATACTAAGTTGTTGGACAATGTGGATATCAATGACTTATTGCCTCTGGAGAAAAGATCGGAAAGTGGTTGTGGGGCTGCTCGGGTGGAGAAAAGGGATGAGGGAGAGACTTCACCTACAGAGCGGAGAGGGAGGAAGAATCCTCATAGAGATGATAAGGATTTATTAGAAGAAGAAAGAAGTAGCAAGCAAGCTGCTGTTTATACAGAATCAACAGTTCGTTCAGGCGAGTTTGATATAGTTTTGCTGCATAGCTTGGGCAATGGAAAGGAAGCATTGGAAGCTTATCGCGAGAGCTTGAAGAATGCTAGAACGAAAACTACGGTGCAGAATGGGCAATCAAAAGGATATACTGGAGGGAAGGGCCGCGGCAAGAAACACAGTGGTAAAAAGGAAGTCGTAGATTTAAGGACTCTTTTAATAAATTGTGCACAGGCTGTTGCTGCTGATGATTGCAGGAGTGCAACTGAACTGCTGAAACAGATCAGACTCCATTCATCTCCTTTCGGAGATGGCAATCAGAGATTGGCTCATTGCTTTGCCGATGGTATGGAGGCACGCTTGGCTGGCACTGGTAGCCAGATTTATAAGGCCCTCGTCAATAAGAAAACATCAGCAGCCGATTTCTTAAAGGCCTATCACTTGTATCTTGCGTCATCGCCATTCAGGAAGCTTTCGGTTTTCGCCTCAAACAAGACAATCATGACAAAATCAGGGAATGCTGCAAGGGTCCATGTCATAGACTTTGGTATCCTCTATGGCTTTCAATGGCCTACGCTTATTCAACGTATCGCAGCAAGAGAAGGTGGGCCCCCTAGGCTTCGGATTACTGGTATAGAGTTTCCCCAACCTGGTTTCAGGCCAGCAGAAAGGATTGAGGAAACAGGACGACGTTTGGCTGATTATGCTCAGACCTTTAATGTTCCATTTGAATACCATGCAATTGCAAAGAAATGGGAAACTATCAGACTTGAGGATCTTAAGCTCGAAAAGGATGAATTTCTTGTTGTCAACTGTTTGTATAGATTTAAGAACTTGCCCGATGAGACCGTGTTAACTGACAGTTCGAGAACTCTTGTTCTCGATCTTATAAGGAAAATCAATCCAGACATTTTCATCCATGGGATTGTCAATGGAGCTTACAGTGCCCCATTTTTTGTCACGCGATTTCGTGAGGTCCTTTTTCACTTTTCTGCACTTTTCGATATGCTGGAAGCTAATGTACCACGTGAGTCTCCAGAACGAATGTTAATTGAGAGAGAGATATTTGGGAGGGAAGCTCTGAATGTCATAGCTTGCGAGGGGTGGGAAAGAGTCGAAAGGCCAGAGACATATAAGCAATGGCAAGTTCGCAATCTAAGGGCAAGGTTTACACAGATAGCTTTTGAACGGGAGGTCATGAATAGGGCGACAGAAAAGGTGACATCAAGCTATCACAAAGACTTTGTAATCGACGAAAATAACAAGTGGCTATTGCTAGGGTGGAAAGGGAGAACAATATATGCCTTATCTTGTTGGATACCTATTTAAGAAATCTGCAATGCATGTTTTCTTTTGAACATAAGTTGCCCTTCCACATATATGGAGAAATCAAACAATACAGAGGTAAGTGTCCTGACTTATTTCACATGTTCTCTTGTTTCACTTCATCTTTTAACATTAAAAAGTGACTGAATATGCCATCCATGCAGGTAACTGGCAAGCTCATACTGTTGTTAAAGCTACAAAATATTTGCTCACACAAGCGACACAATGTTTATATCGTTGCTAAACTTCAGCAAGCTTCTTCAGTACTGATCAGAGTGACCTATGTTGCGCGGACTCTCCAAAATGTAGCGGTGCCCGTGTTGGATCCTTCAAAAATACATTACTTTTGGAGGATCCGACACGTATCCTGTCATATTTCCGGAGAGTCCGAGCAACATAAGATCAAACAAGGTGAGGCTTCAGAAAATTCTCGCCAACCGATGATGAAGTTGAATTACCAGCAGATAATCATTGCTGCAAAGTGTCTAGCACATACCTACTACCTTTCACCAGGAGTATTTAGGCTGTCAAATTGTGTGTTAATTGACAAGACCATAATTTCTGCCGCGACATGCAACAACAATCTGAAAAATGGCAATAAAATTTCTTGGTTCGTTAATTTAGAATTTTTTATAAGAAGCCCCCTTGTATTATCTACAATCAATTCGACACGTATTTCTTCACATTTTCTCTTTTTATATGGCATCAGAGTCTTTCTTATTTTTACAATTTTACTGGTCTTGACTCTTGGGTTGACTATTTCAATGCCATCACTCATTATTAGGATGATTGTTTTAGAGTCACGGTGTAGTATTACGGTGTCTTCACACCAAAAGAATATTATGAAAAATACTCTCCACTTTATTGTAGAAGAATCATTACTTTTTAAATTTTCCATAGAAAATGTACTTTACTTTCTAGTAAAGAGCTTCTCTCTCGTATAATCAATTCAATAAGTATACTCACCCTTTTCTTTTTTTTTCACATAAATAATTGGGCATGATTTACCATGTGATTTGTACTTAACTACTCCCTCCGGTTCACAGTAAGTGATTTTTTGTGGTCCAAAATAAGTAATTTTTTCAGATTTCAAGAATGAATTAATTATTTTTTTCTACATTGCCCTTGGAGTAAATAGTGTTGGAGTATGAGTTAGGAGTGTTTATGTGAAGAGGTAGTAAATGTTAATATAGTCAATTTCATTGTTAATTAATGTTAAAAGGCGAATTTCTTAATAAGTGTGAAAACAACCAAAAATTAATTATTTTGGACCGATAGGAGTAGCTAACTACACTTTACCGTTAAATAATAAAAGAGAAAACTAAGTATACAAAAATCTAGTTGGTACCTTTCCCGCTGCATGCTAATGTGGGTCAAGTTGAAATCTCATGCAAAGCAAAAAGAATTTTTATACAATAAGTCAACAACAACAACAATAATAACTACCCAGTAAAGTCCCATAAAGTGGGTTTGGGGAGGGTAGTCTGTATGCAGGCCTTACCCGGTTACCCCTACCCCAATAGGGCAGAGAGTTTGTTTCCAATAGACCCTCGGCTCAGGGGGCGGGAATAAACACGAAAAGACAATTCATTAGTAACTCCAATAGAAATCATGAGAATAGTAGCACAAGCATAAAAACCACAAGATAAATGACATGCAATAACAATAGCCAGTATCTAAGGGAAGTGCGCGCTCAACGTAGACCTCAAGCCCTCTAAGATCAACCCTATCCAAACCCGCCCCACCCCGGCACTGAAGAATGAAAAGCTCTACTACTCTCTATCCTACAACCTTGATGCTTGACCTCCAGACCTTCCTATCAAGAGCCATGTCCTCGGAAATCTGCAGTCTCGCCATGTCTGCCTAATCACCTCTCCCCAATACTTCTTCGGACGCCCTCTACCTCTCCTCGAACCCACCACCGCCAACCGCTCACACCTCCTCACCGGGGCATCAAGGCTCCTCCTTCTCACATGCCCGAACCATCTGAGCCTCGCTTCCCGCATTTTATCATCCACCGGCGCCACGCCCACCTTCTCCCGAATATCTTATACAATAAGTCACTTTTTTAAAATTATTTGTGTAAATAACATCACTTTTGATTTATTTTAAAAATAGCAAATTCATTTACGCTTCTAGCTAACACATTAAACCCTTAGACATAAAATGACTAACAAATTTTAAAATCACTTACCCAAAAATTAAGAGATCAATTAATACTTTCTCTCTTATACTACAAACTGTTCCGTTTTTCTCTCCAATATTCATCCATATAGTTAAATTCGCCAAAATCATTACAAAATCAAAGTTTCTCGCAAAGCTTTTAGCGAGAAACTAAGGCACTTGCATAAATTATTAATTATACCATAAATATATTATTGGTATATTTGTGTGTCTCTGAATACCATTTGGTGGTGACATATTCATTAGACTATTTGTGTGTGTATTTTTCAGAATTATAAGGTTTTATCGGTGTAGGTTTATTAAATTTTTACATGTTTATACAAGTTATAAAGTGATTATATCCTAGATGGATAGAGTGCACTTTTTTTGGTTGCAGGATTCAATATTTTAAATCTATACAACATTTTCGATCTGTATTTATTTCAACTCATATACATATACCATGTATATATAGGGTATAATCAGCACCTCATAGAGTTTTGAATATGAAAGACACAAACAAAACTAAAAATGTAACTTATATACCATATATATTCCTAGTATAATTCATAATTAAACAGGCCTAAATTAGTAATATAACTTTAATATCTTTGTGAAAAGAAATGAATCCTTGCGGGCAGGGGCGGACAGTGGCGGATGTACATGTACACATACGGGTGCTTGAGCACCCATTATTTTAATCGGATTTAGTAAATTTGTATAGACAATTATAAAAATAGTTAGTTAAATATAGAGTGAGCACCCATAACTAAACTATGTTTTCCTCTTCTTTCGAATTTTTTATCGTCGAGCACCCATAACTTTAAAATTCTAGATCAGCCACTGGGGGCGGAGGTAGAGTACGAGATGCGGATACAGCAAACCCAGTAGTTTTTGTTCAAACCATGTATTTATTTGAAGAATTCCATTGAATATGCATAACTTTTTAATTTAGAACCAAGTAACTTAAAAGGATTTCAATTACAAACCCATAAGGTTCAAATCCTGGCTCTGCTTCTGCTTGCGAGAGTACAACTCCTTTGGGACCCACGACTTTCATGGGTTCCAAAGATATAGTGGACGCAGATTGCGAAACTCACGGACCCAACTTTTATTTGGGGACTTTAAATAACTGTCACAATTTAAAAGAAATATAACAAATTCTTAGCATGAAATTCAATATTACAGATATGGCAGGAAAATATTTATATTTGTAGCACACAGTTCCATTAAAATAAGAATATTAATTATTAATCCCTAAACATAAGCAATTTGAATGAAAAATTAATAATTATTTGTACAAAAATCATGTCTTTTTTTTTTCTCTTTATTGATTAGTTTTCCTTCTTTATCTTCGTATTCTTAGTTTTATATTTTGCCGAAGCCAATATATTTTTTAAATTTGTTCCATTCGTTTTATTTTTAATTATCTTTCTTAAGTTTTTCTTTTACTTCTTTCTTTCTTTATTAACATAAAGATCTTACTTCGATAATAATATACGTTAATATATACAATACATATATATAAAATATACTTTGAACTAACACATATAAAATATACAAAATATATACATAAAAAATACATCTTCAATTAAGATGACACTTAGACATGTGAAATATAATATATCTTAAATTCATGATGTATTTTATATGTCAAGTGAAATTATATATATAAAATATAATTTGAAATATACCTTAAAAATACTTCTTAAAATAAGATGGCACTCCACAAATAAATATACAAAAATTATATACATAAAATACAATTTGAATCAAAGTGATACTTGATATACATAGTATAAAAGATGTATAAATCAATACATCTTGATTTAGGTGGCATTCAGATATTCATCAGATTTTCAAAAAATGAATTGAAGAAGATGAATATTGTAAAGGGAGAATGGAGATGGACAAAAAAAAGTATTTCCCGTGATTAGTGAGTCAGTTAACTTATTAGATGTTGAGCTTAATTTTTATAAAAAGTGCTCTTTATAAAATAAACAATAAATAGTGCTATTTTTATAAATAATAGTTAAAAAAGGATCAAGCGTGTACAAAACTCATTTTAGTTTCATTCACTATTTATGAAATAAATAATAAATAATATTATTTTTATAAATAATAGTTAAAAAAAGGATCAAGCGTGTAAAAAACTCCTTTTATTTTCATTCACATGATTTCAGTCCAGATTTAAAGGTTCTTTTACTGATCGTAATATGTTATCTGCCATGTTTGTAAATCAACTAATACCACTAGAGTTCTTTAAATTTTTCTTAAATCTTGCCCATTTATGTTTGTTTACCATCTATAGCCCCTCAAAATCTTAATAGCTCATGTTTTTGTCGATTGACACAAAATGTCCCTCCGGCTCAAGTATATTACATCTAATAGCCCGAAATGTCCATTTTGTATATTGTTTGTATAGTGACAGTCTATTTTGTATTTTTTTTTTGTATAGTAACAATCCATTTTGTATATATTTTGTATAGTGACAATTTAGTGTATATAAACGGTATATTGATAGTCTATTTAATATATTTTTGTATAATGACAGTCTACTTTTGTATATATTTTGTATAATGAAAGTCTATTGTATATAAATTGTATAGTAACAATCCATTTTATATAATTTTTGAATAGGGACAGTCTATTTTGTAATAGACCAATATTAAAAAAAAATGCTCTCCAGTTTAATACATAATCTAAAATCACTTTAAATGTTAGCCTCATATACAATCTTTTATGAAAAAGTTGGTCCAAAAAAGAGATTGATAAACATGCATGTTTGATATGCACGAGTTGCAATAGAGGATAGGGAGAGTAATTAATACTTAGGGGCCAAATGGGAGCCAATCATTTGAAACACATTACAAAGAGGAAATGACAATGATCAGAAAAGACATTGTTGACTTCCATGGTGAAATGGAAGGTTTCAAGAATTGAATACAAGATTTGTCAAATCTCAGCCGTTGTAATGGTGTCCAGGCTCCAGCTTCCACCTCACCACAAATCACGAAATCGAAATCAAAACCTATTTTGTCTAATCCACTGTGCTCGATCTCATTGGCGTTTGATCTGGACGGAAACTCAAATACCGACGACCTCCATTAAATCAGGCGACTCTTTCTTCTCGTTTTATTTATTGTTTTTGGGACTTTAGATATTATGAAAATCTAGATCTAAAAGATGGTTTGCTTGCTATTTGAATTCCGGCGATCGTGAATTTTTCGGCAATTGCTGCGACCGGTGAAGTTTTCCGGCTAAACCATTTTGGCCGAAAATCATTGAACCTGTATTTGTGCTTGTGGGTCAGATGTATAATTCGGCAGCTAGCCGTTATAATTTATTTTGGGCTATAAATGCCTATCGTATTATGTGGTTAGCGGCTGATATTAGTTTCTAGCGGATGGTCATAAATGAAGTTTGCTTAAATGCAAATGTGTCAATTGTCAACAAGACATACGTCTAATGGCCCAAGGACTCTATCTTAAAAGCGGTAGCACTAAACAATAAAAATAGAAATTTTTACCTTCTATAGCAAATCTTTACACCCTATTTATTATAAATAAATATCTTTTTATAAAATTATATTCTATAGCAACCATTTAGATTTTATAGCAGATTATTTATTTGTGACCACTTTCTACTGTTAAGCCATTAAATACGTTGTGAAATATTTTTCTCTCCCATAGTTTCTATTCTCTCTCTCCCAATAACACCTGTATTGTATACAATTTTGTTAAACATGCGTTCTCTCTGCACTTTCTCTCTCCCAACCCAGTATCTTTCCCACGAATACAACCTCCATTATCAACTGATTCATCTTCATTCTCTCTCTCTCTCAATTTTCAAAATTGTTTGCCCAAAAAAGTTGTGGCAAGTGTTAAACTCGTTAGTTTTTCACTGGCACATGTATTATTCTGTATATCTGTACTTTTTTCTGTAGAAACAATCACCATTGTTATCCTTTTACAGAAAACTTGGATTTTCTTCTCCAATGGTTGATTCAACTCCTTACAAGAGGGTTATCCGAGGTATACCGACCAAAGCACTCAATTTCGAAGGGCCATCTTTCGATTTGCAAATCACTCAAGCGGAACATGTATTTGCAGGTTCAGCGGCAAATACAGTTGCGGAAAAGAGAACAAAAATACGCAATGACACATCGAAAAAGCCCAATTTGAGAAATTTCCGAAAGAATAAACACTTTCACTATTTGTTTTTAGATATATTTGGATGTATTTAGATGACTTTCACGGTTGTACTTATGAATGCGTTATGTATTTCAAATACATGTATTCATCTGTATTTTACTGATAAATAGTTATTACAGTGACTTTCACTATTTGTTTTTAGATGTATTTAGTTGTATTTAGATGTATTTACAGGACTTTCACTGTTGTACTTATGAGTATGTTATGTATTCCAAATACATGTATTCATCTAAAATGAGTACATGTTTTGAAAATCTACAGAAAGATATCAACAGAAAAAGGAGGGATTGAAAATCTAGAGATTGCTCTGTTTTGTGGTCTTTTTGGGCTAGGAAATCTTTTCTTTAACGTGAAATACAGATTCTGCAAATTGAGTTAGTTGAGTTATATTAAGAGTTTATCGCGTTAATTGATTCACTTACCATTTTAAACAGCTGAAAAGACCATTTTTATGCAGTTTACGTTACTGTATTCACAAATACAGCCCGTGAATACAGTCGAATACAATCGAATACAATTGTTGCTTAGCTGGACTCCCCTGTTTCACGTCGAGTTTTGCTATTGTATTCATGAATACAGTAGATTAAATACATCAAATACACTCTATAACAACTGAAAACATAGAAATAGGAAGTAATTTAGTAAATGAAAGCTATAGCTAGTTAATAACTACTAAACAATAGTGGTTTGTGAAAATTTCTTATAAAAATTATTGGCAAATAGATAGATACGCAGGGAGTCCGATGGAATTCCTTTGTCCGGAAATTATACTGCGCAAGTAAAAACAATTTTCTTTTTTGTATATATATAACTATTGAATCCCCTTAATATATAGGGAAACTTCGGGGTGTAGCATTTGTTTTAATTCACTTGTGATGAGTCCTGGGTGCACCACAGTTAACACAACACTATTGACGTAAGAAAACTAGTAATTTAACCTGAATTAGAAACTAAAAGCTGCACATTTGCATATAAATCAAAGTTTAAATTGGTTTTTGAACTTGATAGACATGCTTCGTACTTCATATATTACTTGATTTTAATTTTTTTTCTATCATTTTAATTCTATAATTGTTTTTTCTTCACTGCACCTTTTTTTACTAGAACCCATCCTTTAAATGCACATTTGCGCTTTACGCATAAAGCCCCAATATACCTTGTGCCTTTTTCAGTTCCTTTTTGCGCGTTTTCACCTTTGACAACACTGATTGGGACAACCTCTGATTCCTCAGGAGAGGAATGATTATCTTGTTCTCTCTTGTCCTTAGGGATATCTTTAGTTTCTCCGCTCTCTTCTTCGAATCCTTGCTTGAACCTGTTATAGTTTGTAAGCTCATTACTCTCGAATGGGCGTTCACCCAATAGCTGGACCAGATCTTCTTGACGAAGGACCTCCTTTTCAAGTAGCAATTCTGCAATCTGAGCTACATGTTCTCTGTGTTCCTTGATAAGCTGTAGGGTACGATCATATGCCTTGGCGATCCATTCTCTAACTTCATTGTCAATAATTGCTGCAGTCTTGCTACTGTAGGGCTTTGATGTATCAAACGTATCATCCCTTTGCGGAAAGGAAAGAAGACCAACCTTGTCACTGAAACCGTAGACTGCTACCTGAGCATATGTCATCTTGGTTACTTTCTCCAAATCATCTTGAGCTCCAGTTGAGATCTTTCCAATCAAAACCTACTCAAAAATTAAAATCCGTATGAACATTGTAAAATTCTGATTTAATGAAAAAAAAAGGTAGAAAATTCGGGAAAATAGAAGGTAGAAAAAACAAGTTGCTATTAAAGATTTAAAGAGACTGCATTTTCATTAAGGTACGTAGCGACTAAATCCAATACCACAACAAAGTATTATATGTGACGTTGCTTTTAGGTTATTGATTCTATGAACATCCAGAGTTGTCATATTAAGGCCTACTACTTCATTGAGCAGCTTTCTTTGAGGTTGAATAGCAGAGAATTGAATATGCCCAAGCTCATTAGGAATACTTTAGGATGTATGCATTTAGGCAAGTTACTGTGTAAAAGTTGGTGGCATGACACAGACTTTTTAAATACGTCTAAGAAACGACTCATTCATATTATGACAGCAAAAAGGGTACCTAAAATGACATGCAACAAACCAGTTTGATGACTATAAAATATTCTAGCAGAACTGTAACACAAGTAATTCATGTCACAAAGGATTCACCTTCTAGAGGATAACTATTTCGTTAAGTGAAGGGTCAAGCAGATTATCAAAAAATGGTAATTTCCTAAGAGAAGTCACAGGAGTCATTTCTTGAAGTAGGATTGTCCAAGACCATATAAAGATACAACAGCCTATTTTCTCAATCTATGTGGGATGTTCTAACAGTCTTTGCATATGCATCCAGCACGATGAGATGTTTCCAACGGATTAGCTGATAATGCTGTAGGGAAAACATGTGAAAACAAGGAGACAGTTGATAAATATACCTGCTCAGCAGCTCGGCCACCAAGTGTCATGCATGTCATATCAAATAGCTGCTCCTTGGTCATTAAAAGATTTTCATTGGGAACATATTGAGCAAATCCTAGTGCTGCTGTACCACGGGGAATGATTGTCACTTTAAGTAATGGTTCTGCATGTTCCAAGAACCAACCAGCAACAGCATGGCCGGATTCATGATACGCAATTGTCCTCCTTTCCAGTTTGCTTATGACCTGCAGAATGCACAAAGGTAGCTTTGCATAAGTATATCATGTTATCCAAAAATAATCTTTTTTTGCCATTTACAAGTTCTTTGCTTATGACCTGCAGAATGCACAAAGGTAGCTTTGCATAAGTATATCATGTTATCCAAAAATAATCTTTTTTTGCCATTTACAAGTTCTTTGCTTATGACCTGCAGAATGCACAAAGGTAGCTTTGCATAAGTATATCATGTTATCCAAAAATAATCTTTTTTTTCCATTTACAAGTTCTTTGCTTATGACCTGCAGAATGCACAATGGTAGCTTTGCACAAGTATATCATGTTGTCTAAAAATATTTTTTTTTGCCATTTACAAGTTCTTACTAGAACCTACTGGACTGCAATTCATAACAGCATCTTAAGAAAAAGAGTGAGGAGATTGGATACCTTGTTCTTCTTCTCTAGACCCCCAATCACCCTGTCTATTGCTGCCTCGAAATGTTGCATTTTGATTGTGGTACTGTCACTCCTAGCAGCAAACAAAGCAGCTTCATTACAAACATTCGCAATGTCTGCTCCAGCAAATCCTGGTGTTAGAGCAGCAAATCTCTGTGAATAGAACGCTGCCTCCTGGTCAAGTTTCAACTTGTTCAGATAGATTCTGAAAATCTGTTCACGACCTTTTATGTCTGGTTTGTCAATGGTAATCTGGCGATCAAATCGACCAGGCCTTAACAAGGCTTTGTCTAATATATCAAGTCTATTTGTGCCAGCAAGTACAACTACACCAGATGTGGTTGCAAATCCGTCCATTTCTACAAGCAGTTGGTTTAAAGTACCCTCACGTTCATCGTTTGCTCCAGAATAGCGTCCCTTCCCTCTTGCTCCACCTACTGCATCAATCTCATCAATGAAAATTATACTAGGTGCACATCGTCTTGCCTCCCGAAATAAGCTCCTAACTCTAGCAGGACCAACACCAACAAACATCTGCACAAATTCTGACCCAGAAATCGAGAGAAAAGGTACACCAGATTCTCCTGCTGTAGCTTTAGCTAGAAGTGTCTTTCCAGTCCCAGGAGGACCAACTAGAAGAGCACCCTTAGGAATTTTGGCTCCTAACTCCTCGTATTTCTTGGGATTCTTAAGGAAGTGGACGAATTCCATGATTTCTTGCTTAGCCTCATCACATCCAGCCACATCCTTGAAGAAGACCTGTACCACAAAAGTGCCAGTTGACTTTAGTTTCCAACTTATCATGAAAAAACCTAATTCTCAGTGAAAAGACTGCTGTTTTGCTGAAGCTGTACCAACAATGGGAACTAATTCTCACCTTGTCCGTTGCATTTTTGTCCATCTTTGTGAAATGCGCTTTACCAATATTAAATATTCCACGAGCACCTCCCAAATCCATATAATAAATGATAGCTAAAAGCAACACTGTTAGACCACACTTCATCAGTTCTGGGAACCAATCCAACTCATTAACATATACCACAGAGACAAAATTGTGAGAGTCTATTCCCAAGGCTTCTTGCGCTTCCTTAAGCTTCTGCTCAAATGACTCAACACTCCCAATGTTAAAAGAGTATTTGTGATTGCTAATGTTTCTATTACCATTTGTACCACTTGTAGGACCTTGAACGGTGTCATCACCAGTTTGATTATTACCAGGTGAAGAACTCCTTACATAAACTCTGGCTACATCTTTGTTAGCAACAACAATTCGATCAACAAGACCAGGTTCAAGTAGCTTGTTTTTGAACTCTTGGAAGCTAATCTGAGAATTTACATAAAGCGAAGTTACCATGAAAAAAGAAAATACAACCATCTAATGAAAATAAGACAAACACTGCCCTCCCAGAAAATAAAATCCTGTTAAGTCACCAGTCACCAATGAAAAGATTTAACATATACAGGATTTTCGTTGCTACACTGTAAAACCTTGAAAGAAGTTCTTCATCAAAATCCACTTTATAATATTTTTACTTCTATAAATATCAACATAAACAATTATTTTAAGAAGAATAGGTTCGGATTGGCAATGTATAAACTGAGATGCAAGGGTCACATGGTTGACTGACATAGCATGAGTACTTAAGTTTTTATTTAATGGCATTTGGTTTTAAATTGTTTTTATTTCGGTAACATCGAAATGAAGTTTATTTCATCTCAAAAACCAAGTCCAAGTCCGATTCTTCAAAAGCAAACTAACAATTTCATCCATGAAAGTTTTCCAAGACCTAGTTTTCCAAATCAAACCTTATATTGAAACATCCTCTATCCAAGTGTCGTCATTTACTGGTACAGTGGTACAGACATACAGTTAATTGTTCTTTCATTTCCATTTCATCCACTAGGCAAATCCACGATTACATGAAATTGATCATAACATTTTATCAAATAGATTACAGACCAGTCTATCTTGGTCTCATACTCCTTAAGGCACTAAACTCATCCTCCCATACAAGAAAAAGGAGCTGAAACAATGAGAGTTAGAAATGTACAACAAACTGTTGGCTAGAACTAACCTCCTCCTGTTCGAAATAACTCAGAAGTAATATTGATGACAAAGCAAAGCCAACAAATAACAAAGAGAGTATAAGTTGATATCTCTTCATAGAGTTCTCCTGAGGGCCTCCTTACTCAGCTGCACTTTCCTCTGCCAAGATTAAACCAAAGAATAACTTTTTACCATGAATAAGCCAAAAGGGAATAAAACATAAAATAAAAAGAAAAGAAAGATCATGTCAGGTATTGCTACTGCACTTATTTCAAACTCCACCAAATCAATCAACTAAAGTGTCTAATATAACCTTTGAAGGATTCAACAGCATAAACTTTCACATATAAAGGTTTTCACTCCGACAAAGTTGTAATACGTGGTTCTCTTAAGTAGTTTACGACCACATTTACACGATGTTAAGACATAAGAGGTGACACAATGCAAGTGCATATTGTCAAAATCTACTGCTTACTATTTCAACTCGGAACTCCTAGCAGAAAAGCAATAGCAGCATATACGGATACCCAATATCTCAATCAGCTTAGAGAAAAGAGGCAATTTGAATCCCCGTCCTAACTTCCTGTCTACTTTCTACACACCACGCATGAGAGATGCACACTCAAATCCTGCCCCACTTTTTGATTTCCATCATCATCATCATCATCATCATCAATAGATAAAATATCCTCATCTTCCTCATTTGTGGAATAGCATAAATGGTTAAGATCTCTACAGCCCAACTCCATCCCACTCTGTAGGCTTAACGACAATTCATGGATAAGTATCCTCATCTTCCTAATATTCCAGAATCGTAAAAATGATTTAGATCTCTAAAACTATCTCTAAGTCTTACTAGTTGTGCACAAAGTTCTACAATCAATTTCTTGTACAAACTACATTTACACATTCTTTTTTTGATAAGCAAAGAACATCTCGACATTATCTGTAATGATACAAAGCTTATATAAATATATGTATATTTTGATATGACATCCAAAGTTTTTAAATATCATATGGAGCACTCTTATGTTAGCTCATTTCAAATCATTGTACTCCATCATATGATCTCTAACGTCAAATGTAACTGATCAATGACAAACACACAGGATAATGAATTAATTTCTAAAATGGTTATACTTGGGTTTTTTTCCTTACAAAAGTCACTAAACTAATTTTTGTCACTTTGAACACTCAACTTATGGCTGCTCACTCGAAAACTAAATTTGGCAGGAAATCCATAAAATGAAGGGGAGCGTTGGAGCAACGGTAAAGTTGTCTCTGTGTAACTTATAGGTCACATATTAAAGCCGTGGAAGCAACTACTGATGCTTGTATTAGGGTAAGCTGTCTAAATCACACCCAGTGCGGCCCTTCCCGGATCCTGCGATGCTTTGTGCACCAGACTGCCCATTTTTTAAAATCCATTAATTCTTACCAAAAACCCAAGTAGGCATGCCAAATTAGCTAAAACACCAATGTGGCTTTCCAAGCAACTAGAGCCCAAATATTTAGTTATTTACCCAGTCCAAAATTAAAAAATAAAAACTACTCCAACCCATTTTTTAATACAAACTCAGATACATTTTGTCTATAGAAGATGCCAAATCTAAGAGATAATGTTGCCTAATGAGATTATTGATGATCTTGCCTGCACGGAGCTGCTAGAATCTTTTTGAAAAAATTCAACTTCTGAACAAGATGATGTTTAAGCTTAAAGAGTAAAGTAACAGATTTATTATTTATTCAAAATTTCAGCAATATGCTTGACTTGCTAGAAGAACTGGAATTATCTGAGAATTTGATGAACTTACCTGTAAATGTTTGAAGAAATGGCAATATGAACGAATTGATGGAGAATTTGGCGGGGCATAAAGACTATCCAATTTACCATATTTTGCGTTTGATTTTATTTGGCTACTTGAAAAGTCACATACTCAATTAAGCAATTATTTTAGACCGTCGTGTGTACTTACGGTCTAAAAGGAATATAATTGGATAATCCTCCATCTTGATGATGGACTTTTGAAGAAAAGGAAAAAAATGTGTGTTGGGAAGGAAATATTTGCTCAAAATATTTTTTAATTTTTCCATGTTTGGTTGGTCTAAATAATTTTTAATTGGAGGAAAATAGGAAAAATATTTTTCAAAACTGCTCAATCTTCCCCACCTTATTCCCCATCCCACTAATCCCGATCAACCCACCCCACCCCTACACCAACTCTAACCCCCACCCTAAATAAAAATTTTATTAGTAGTAACTTTTTTCATGTTATAGATGATTTTTTTTTTCATTTCAACAAATGAGTATTTTTTTTAAATAAAAAAGTATTTTTTTTTATTTTAACAAGAAAACATACTTTATTTTTAAGTAGAAAAAGTATATTTTTTCATTCAACAAAAAAAAATATTTTTTTATATTTCAATAAAAATGAGTACTTTATTTTATGTTGTAGAAAGAGTACTTTCTTTTTCAACCAAAAAAAGAGTATATCTTTTTAGTTATGGAACACAAATTTCAACGTTATTTTTGCGTAAAAAAGTAAAGCAAAACATTAGTTCCTTTGAGTTTGTGTTAATTTTTAGAAACTTGGGGGAAGGGGGTGAGGAGAGTAGCATAAAAAAATATTTTCCGAAAAAACTATTTTCTACTCTCTAACCAAACACTAGAAATATTTTTTCTGAAAATGTTTTCCACTCACCAACCAAACAAAAGAAAATAAATAAATTTACTCATTTTCCATAAAACATATTTTCTCGAAAAACATTTTTCTTCGTACCAAACACACCCTAATTCGTTATTCATTTGCTAGACTTATCATCTTTGTGTTTTGATCTAATAGCTTAACGTCCCACAAGAATTAGAGACACTATTAATAGCAATTGTTTAATTCTTTTCTTTTATTATTTTGTAAAATATAGTCAATTTATTACAATCAGATCTTTTTATAACATCATCCTTATATGATAATTATTTATTATAAAAATAGTATTTTTTCCGAAATCAATTTTTATATATCCTATATAATATTACTTCATTGTAACAGTAATATCAGAACAAATGAGTATGTTATCCAGATGTTTGCCGCTAATTTTCTTCTCTCTTCTCAGTGTGACATTCATTTCTTTCTGCTCATTTTACATCGTGACGACGCCAATTTTGACTGATTGCTCATAGATTGAATTGACCTGGTGCGATATTTTTTCTTTTTCGTTGCAATTTGTAATTTATTAAGACTTTATTACTAGTAATAAGTTATGCAATTCAGTAACTTTTGATGCGTTTTTCATGAAATTATAACTTACTCAATGGCATATCAAAGACCATAATTACTGCTCATTTACTGTTGTTCGTCATTTTCTTTGTAATATTTAGTTATAATATCTACAATAATATATGTGCAATATTTCTTCTTATATAAATATAGTTTCTACAATAATATCTGCAATATGACTTAGTGAGATTACATATTCATTGGGTTTTCCTTTTAATAAGACTAGTCTTAGAGTACGTGTGTTGCGTATATATCATGTATCATTGAGTATACACTTTTCAAAATAACATTTCTAGATATTATATTAAAATATATTTGAGTTTTAAAATAAAATTTAAAGGAAAAAAGATTCAACTTTTTAAAATGACGAAATGGCTTCTTGGCCACTTAAACTTGTACCAGTTTGCAAAGCCGATACAGAAACTTACAGTTTTCTCATTTGAACACTTCAACTTGACGAAGTGAGTACTAATAAACTACTTTGATCATTGACTAAGCTTATGTGACAGTGACTTAGATCATGTGGACAAATGTGTGTCAATCACGCAGAAAATGCGCGTGAATGCATTGATCTGACTAAAGAAAATACTATAATCAATAGGAAAAAAATTAAAAAAGGAAAAAAATGACCCCTATCTTGTTAGTACTCTTTTTCTTTTCTTCAACTTAAGCGAGGAGAGAGAACATTACAGATTATAATTCCGGCCAAATTCGATTTGAAGACTGTGTAATTTTACTTCTATCGTATGATTTTGGAGTTTTTAGAAAGAAGGGGTTATATGATCGGTTGTCGGCGAGGTGGAGGTGACAACCATTGACGTTTTCTGGTGGTCAAAAGTACTCACCACTTTAAACCAACAATGGTCTGAAGAAAACCATATCATCGAATTCATCTTAGCCAAAATAATAGCAAAAAATAGTAAATATTTGCAAGGGCGACTTCTAGTGTTTCAGAACCATGAATTCCTATTGGATTTTTTTGAAATTTCAAAACTCAATTTTATTCCTGATCTAATCATGACCATAGTGATATTGTGAATTTGATTTAGTACAAGAGAAAGAAAGAACAGTGAAGAAAAAGAGAAAGGAGCAGAAAGAATAAGAATATGGAACGGAAGGGTGGTGGATGAACGGAGAAGAAGGCAGATAGGTGGGTAGAGAAGTGTCAGGTCTTTTTTCTCTTTTTTCTTTTTCCTATTTTTAATTTGTAACTTATTTTTTGCTAATTTAATATTTAAAATAGGACCACAAATAACACATGTCAAGTAATAAATAATCTAGTATATGACTTGTTGTACATGTCAGCGCAATTGATATATACGCACTACCAAATGTATTTATTAGTACTCATTCCGTCAAGTTGAAGTGTTCAAATAGAAAAACTATAAATTTATGTATCGACTTTACAAACTGATACAAGTTTAAGTGGCCACGAGGTCATTCCGCCTTTTAAAATTGATGAATGTTAAACTCAATAGAAGTCCTCGGATCAGAAGCAACAAAGTAGATCTGTCATGTGTTATTATCATAATTATCATTAGTTACATCACATTGTGCATGATTGTTTTATCTTATTTTGTGCATAATCCTCCATATGTCTATTGGTTCGAAATATTATAAAATTTAAGTTATTTGTTCTATCAAATTTGATAATACGAAAAAAAATTTAATTTTTTTTTTTACATAAAATACAATTTTTACATAGTAAAGGATTTTTTATATGACAAAAATATCTGTATTTTCTTGAGAGTTATGTTTGGTAATCAAACGTGAGAAAATGTATTTTATAATAGTCATTAGAGATAAAGGATAGTTGTAAACTTTTGAATTTTATATTCTTATTCAAATCCAATATGTAATTGTTGTGTTCAGTTCAAGTTTTAATCATTTAGCTGTGTAATAATTATACTTAAATAATTATGTGTAAGTATTTAATCTAATCTCCAACAATGGACGTTGGATATTTTTTATGTGACCTTTGTGTTGAAATAGACTAAATTTTCAATGGAGTAATATTCATAGTTGCATTCTTTCGGTTTATTCTTTCTTCGATATGGAATATATTTTTTAGTAAGAAAAAGGATTTATATAAAGTCCTACTTTCTATATAGTTTCAAGAAAAAAAAAAGAGTACATAATCAAAATTTTAGTTGATTTCCTCTATCCTAAATATTGGGATTGTAACTTAAATTACGTCCAAACGTGAAATCTATTTTTGAAAGGTAAGAAAGCCGAGTGACATATCGTTAGGGGACTTCGTGTTTTTAATATAGTACTAGTTAGTAGTTACTATGTACGTGCGTTGCACATAAATATTTAGTCAAAACTTTTATGTGACAGAACAAATAACTAAATTTAGTAAGAAATTATATATAAGATGATATGATTATTGTAAAGTAATTAACGTGATAAAAATACAATCATTTAAATGCTAAAAATTAATGTTATTACATTAATAGTGTCATGAAACAATAAAAAAAAAAAGAACAATATTGCAAAGAAAGAGGGAGAGAGAATTCTTATTGAATTTTGGGATGATTTACAATGGAGTAAGACCCCTCTATTTTATAGGGAAAGAGTGACTTAGTCACCAAGTAAAATCCCTAATATCTCTCTAAATATAGACATTCACCTTAAATAGAATTCAATTTATAGCACTCCCCCTTGAATGTTTATTCAACATATAATGTGCCTCGTTAAAACCTTAACTAAAATAAAACCCAATGGGAAAAAAATTCTAGAAAGGAAAAAGAGTAAACATGTCTAACAATACGCCTTTTGGTTGCCTCATTAAAAATCTTGCAAGGAAAACTCAGTGGGACAAAACCTTGTAAGGGAAAAAGAGTGCATCGCGCATTAACTCCCCCTGATGAGAGCATCAATTCACATCCTTGAGCCTTCGCATCACAATCTTGTGCACTAGCTTCTTGAAGGTTGATGTCACCAAAGATTTGATGAATAAATCATCCATATTAACTTCAATGAATATGTTGCACGTTGAAAATCCTCGCTATCACATTATCATGCTTATAGTTATAGCAAGATACAAATGTACACAAATTGCACTTAGGATGTAGTAATTCATGACCAAGAATTCTATATGCTTTAAGCAATATCCTTCAGAGATTGTCATATAAGTTAAGGCATATAAGCCATATAAATAGACTTTAGATTTGCATCAAGTTTTCATGTCATGCCAGACATATAAGATACATGAAAGTGATTGCATATACCATTGACTTTATACTTTCGAGTGTTTGAACTACATGTCCAAAATTACATGTATTTCATATGAAACCAATTCTATTCAAATTGTGTCTCTTTCATTTGGCCAATATTTTTGTGTCTGTATTCAACAGACTTAAGATCCTCATCTATACTAGCTCTATGATAGATGTCGTCAACGAACATTTTATATCGGTTCCAATATTTTTTTTCATAAAGACATGACATAGAGATCTCTTCATTAATATATTCAGGTACCTGAATCTCTCCTGAGATTTTGTGAAGTGTTATGTCATGTGATCTTCTAGATCACTTGCCTCCTTTATTATGATCAATTTGATCATTTGCTCATCTTCTTTATCAAGAAGTTTATTTGAAACGATTTGTCTATACACTTTAAGTGTACCATAGACTTTGTCCATCTAGGACTTAATAGGAGCATTTGCAATGAGAATATAGTTACTTTCTTTGGGTCAGCAAATGCGTATGGCATGCTTTGCAATATATTGCAAATGAATTATCTTTTTATGAACTTCAAGTTCATATTATCTTATTCGAGGATCTAGATGTACAATCAAATGTTTATTCTTGTCTCCCCCTCATGTTAGAAAAACTAACTTTCTTACTCAATTTTGGGAACACGTCTTTATGCATTATGGTGTTAATCCAAATATACACCGCACATCAATAATAATAAGATGGAATTATTTGGTTCCTGACCCTGAACCACTTGTGAGAGGAGAAATTAATATACTTTCGTATATAATGTATATCAAATTGATATAAATAACTTTGTTCTCATAATGTTTCTTATACCAGCTAAAGTGATCAAAGTCATTGAAGCCTACTGCAGGAGCTTTATGTGGTCTGGGAACAATGAGATAACTAAGAAAGCTCTAATATCGTGGGAGAAGGTATGCAAGCCAAGGAGTGCAGGTGGCCTCAACATACTAGACCTAAAGCAATGGAATCGAGCAACCATACTCAAATTACAATGGGATCTAACTACAAAAGCTGATAGATTATGGGTTAAATGGGTGCATATGTATCATATAAAAGGGCAGCCTTTAGCAATCATAAAAGGAGTTACTCAAGCTACTTTTTTTGGTAGAAAAGATAGTAGATTATATATATATAATTTAAGAACTGCGTACAGAGGGGTGGCTTACGGTGTCTATTGTTGTACCATGTAGTCTATCATTACAACAAAATATAGATGATGTAGTAGCAACTAAGTTAATACTACCTAAGTTACAAGTACTTCCTAGGTTACTATTAGTATGCTGCATCATATGGGCCTGCTTGGGAACAGGTTGTTTCCAGACTTGTGTTGTTGCCAAGTTCTTATCCTCAGCCAAAAAGTGTTCAGCAAAAGAAGGTACTTCTGCAAAGACAGTGGATATGGAGTCATCTTCCTGGTTTTTCCCTGCCTTAGCTAAGCAGTCAGCCACCCTATTGGTCTCCCTGTACACATGTGTGACAGATGGTTTACGTAGCCGGTCCAGGAGGTACCTGCAATCATTAAGTAAATTATCAAAGGGTGAGTGGTGCATTGCAAGCAGATGAGTGATTTCTTGTGCGTCCACTTCTACTTCCAGTGGAAAGAGACCACGGTGCAATGCGAGCTGTAGGCCAGTTTTTAGAGCTTGCAGAGGCGAGTGTGTTGGTATGAATCCCATAAAGCCAACTATCCAATCCCCATTAGAGTTCCTTATTAAGCCACCAATTCCAGCTGTTGAGGAGGATTGAGAGTCGTCAGTGTTAAGTTTGTATGTAGCTGCTGCCGGTGGAATCCATCTTTGCCTTATTTTTCTTGTTTTTTTGTGTGTTTAGAACATCGAGCAGCTAGGTATGTATATTCAATTGCTCGCTGGTTAACCCAGTGGACTGTAGCTTTGGCTCTTGTAGAGGTGAATAGATTATTATTGCGAGTAAGCCAAAGGTGCCAAAGGCAGTATGGAAGGTATGTGTCCTGGTTTATATTGTAAGGAATGTTGAGATCTTTATGTGTTAGGAGCTTGCACATTGAGGATCATGTATCAGAAATTTGGGCGAGGACGTTGGTGATGTGAAGGAGACCAAGGTCCTGCCAGAATTGTTTTGCATTTATGCATGAAAAGAATATGTGATTAATAGTTTCGTTTTGGTCACTGCAGTATTGGCACGTAGCATTGTATGTTATTTTGATTTTGTTGAGGTATTCTTTAGTGGTTAATTTTTTGTGAAAGATTATCCAAATGAAGGCTCTAATTTTAGATGGTACAGGTAACTTCCATATCCATGCATATGGTATATTAGGAGTGGGTTGATTGTAAGTGTGATTTTCCAAAGCATTATACATGGAGCTTAAAGTAAAGACGCCAGAGTTGTTAAGGCCCCAATAAATAGTGTCTTGTGTGATGTTGAAAGTAGATATGTAGACTGATTTAATAATATTAAGCAAATCATGAGGTAGTTCAAAGGGTATTTGGCTCCAATCCCACCCCGTATCGCTCAAGATGGAGGAGACAGTGAGTTTGTCCTGGCTATCCGGTAACGGGCCCTGTATGAGGCTACGAATTGTTGTACCCACCTTAACCCACTGGTCATTCCAGAAATTTATATGAAAGTCGCGCCTTACCTGCCATTGGAGGCCTAATTGACAATGTTGCCATCCCTGGATTATATTGGCCCAAGTGGAGGAGTGAGATGAAGGATTGGTAGAGTTCTTTAAATATTTGCCTAGGAGCACTCGGACCCATATTGCTTGTGGATTATTAAAATCCCTCCATGCAAGACTAGCTAACAGAGCTATGTTTTTTTGCCTAAGTTTCCTAATGCCTAGACCTCATTTGTCTATCGGGGTAGTTACTTCTTTCCAACTGATAAGGTGTAATTTCTTTCGTGTCGTTGTAGTTACCCAAAGGAAATTCTTTTGATATTGCTCCATCTTTTTTATAATATTGGTGGTCATCTTAATGTACTGCATTATGTGGTTGGGTAGGGATTTAAGAGTCGTTTTAATTAGAGTGGCCCTCCCTGGTAGAGTCAGGAAATTAGTTTTCCAGCCTGCTAGTTTATTTTTGAAGTTGTCTAGCATGAATTGAAAGTATGCTTTCTTAGGCCGTGATTGAAACATGGGAAAACCTAATTACTTCCCGAATGAGTTTCCCTCTTTCATATTGAAGGAACTTGTGATAAAGGTTCTATCATTACTACTGCAATTTTTAGAGAAGAAAACTTTTGATTTTTCAAAGTTAATTTTCTGACCTGATTACTTGCAGAAGTTGTTCAATACATCAATAATCATGTGACAACTAGTGTTGGAGGTGGTTTATAGGAGGATAATGTCATCCGCAAAGAATAGATGAGAGATTTCAGGTCCTTTTGGCGACAGTTTGATAGGTCGTCATCGGAGATGGTCTACAGCAGTATTAATGCTACGGGAGAGCATTTCCATACATAAGATGAACAGATAGGGCGATAATGGGTCCCTTTGCCTTATGCCTATAGTAGGTTGGAAATAGGGTGTGCTGAACCCGTTGAGTAAAATTGAAATAGTTGAGGTGGTTATACAAGACATTATTAAGTCGATGAGAGATGCCGGTAAATTGAAGTATAGAAGAGTATTTCGTATGAATGACCATTCAAGTCTATCAAAATCCTTTTCTAGGTCGAGTTTGAGAAGCATACAACCAACTCTTTATACCAATGTGATTTAATTCCAGGTGCATATTTCAATTACGTCTTCCATGATTCTTAGATCCAGAGGTAGAACCGGTCCATCAATAGCAGCATCCCTTCCTCTCGCACCTGGTCTAGTATCTCTTAGGTCGATATCCAGTAGATCCAGTAGCAGCAGAGGGAGAAGATCGATAGTAGAAGGTAACGAACTAGAGACTCAGAGAGAGAAATTTCCCTTTTTTTCTTATTTAGGTAATTTAAAGCTTCCTGAACGATTATGGCGTTATTAGAAGCTCGCTTTCCTTTTTGAAATCTTGTTTGAGTGGGGACTATGAGTTTAGTAATAATTGGTTTAAGCTAATTAACAATAATCTTAGTGATGATCTTGTATAAAGTGTTACAGAGACTAATAGGCCTGAATTGTTGAATGGTCGTGGGGTGTTTTATTTTAGGAATTAAGCAGAGTAGTGTTTTGTTTAATTCTGTCGGGATTTGCTTTGTCTGAAATATTTCAACGCAAAATCTTGAAACCTTAGGGCCTATTTGCCTCCAGTATTTATGATTAAAAAAAGGATGTAGTCCATCCGGGCCAGGAGCCTTATGTGGTTTAAAGCTATGGAGTGCCTGAGTTATTTCTTGATGATTGAGTGGCTCTTCTAGCTGTTGAATATCAGTCAGTGTAATGTTACCGTGATTCCATAATATCTGAGTGTTAGTGGAAAATAATTCTTGTGTCCTAAATAGTTGGCTACAGTAATTTAAGATTAAATTTTTCAAATCTGATTGGTCATAAATCCAGTTGTCTCCTATGTCTTTTAGGGCTGTTATACGATTTCTTCTACGTCTATGTAGTGTAGTCATATGGAAGAACTTCGTATTTGCGTCCCCGTCATTTAACCATTGAACACGAGATTTAAGTTTCCAAAAATCCTCCTCTAGCCTTAGAATATTACTATACTCTAGATTTAATTGCGCTTCTAGGTTTTGGAGAATAAATACTAGTAGGGTAATGAATAGAAGACTGAATTCCTTTTAATCGGGCTAGTATTTTCCTCTTGCGGTGGAAAATGTTCCCAAAAGTATTGTGATTCCAGGTGGTTGCTACTTCCTTAAAATTATCAATAATCCTAAGAAGAGGTGTATCTGCAGTCCAAGCCTGGTGGACAAGATGTTGAAATTGAGGGTGAGATGCCCACATCAATTCAAAGCGAAAAGGTTTATGAGGTATGTTGTGATTAGGATGTAAATTAATAAGTAAGGGGCAATGGTCGGAATGAGTGCGGGGAAGGTGTGTAACAGTAGATTCTGGGTGTAACGTTAGCCATGCATAATTTGCTAGGAATCTATCTAGTCTTTCTAAGATTGTATGTCCTAATCGTTGTTTATTGGTCCAAGTAAATATACTTTCCTAGTACCCTAAGCCAGTTAATTCACAGTAGTTTAAACATTTTCTAAATTTATCTGATCGAGAATTATGGATTGGTAGTCCTCCAAATTTTTCTCTAGCTTCAAGTATTTTATTGAAATCGCCTCTTATTAGCCATGGCATGTTAGTTGTGTCCTTTAATCTAGCTAGGTTGTTCCAAAGAGTATGCTTTAAATTTAAATCATGACTGGCGTATATAGCAGATAATAACCAAGTCGGTTTAGAGGGACATACATGGACCAAGCAGTGGACCTCTTGATCAGTAACCTGCATCTCCCTTACGTTGATACGATCCTCCTGCCACATAACTACTATACCACCTACTAGACCATTTGCATGTGCTTGTGCCATATTGGTGAAATTAAAATCATTAATAAGATGCGTATGGTCATGCATGTGAGTCTCAAGCAGTATATCCAGTGTTGGTCTATGATTGTCCAATAGGGACCTAAAGTGCCTTCTAAACTCAGGATTATGCGAGCCTCTACAATTCCAGATTAAGAAATTCATATAAGAGTTGGGGCTTGTTGTCTGACCTGCCGGAAGTTGGGTCGTCTGATCCAGACTCATAGGAAGTTGCAGAAGCGTCAGAATAATCACCATGGCATACTTCCCCGCCTCGTGGTTTGATGGTGTCCTGAAGTTCAGACTACATGTGACTAGTTCTGGTGGACACTTTAGAAGGAATTTTTTTCAAACTGTTCTTTTAGGGTGTAGAATTGAACATTCTTTAGCCACCAGTATTCCGTCCTTGTCTCCCTCATCTCTGCTAGTATTGCATCTAACTTTTCTCTTGTGTTGTTGTCGAGTGGGGGTGGAGATTGTGGTGGTGTTTGTGGTGGAGTGGTTTGAGGCGTGAGATTGTCGAAGGGACTTAGTGGGCTCGAATATGGCGATAGAGGGTTGAAAGAGTTGAGGGGCTGGAACCAAGGGGCATACACTTGACTCATGTGGTGAAGCGGGTAGAAGGGAAAAATAGTGGTCTGTGTGTTCCATGTCGGACTCATGGGGCTCATGGGGAACTGCCATTGTGGCTGGGTCGAGGAGGAGGCTTGTTGATCGAGTAGTAGTGGCGTCTATGGATTGTACCACTGTTGGTTGGTATAAGCTTCCATGCCCAGACGCATTCCTTCTGTTACAATCTCTGCTAGATGAGTAGGATTCTGCACAATCAGAATTATTTCTTGATTGTTTAGTTCCAGGGTGAAGATCAGAGCGTACCCCTTTAACCCCATCTCCAACCATGACTGGAGAGGCATATCTAGAGTCACTGGTTGTGATGTGTAGACCAGTGGAGATTGGATATGGGGTAGTTGGGGCCCCTGCATGGTCATCCTGGGGAGATGAAAGAGCTAGGAATTCGTCACGACCCAAATTCCCACCCTTTAGGCCGTGACTGCGCCTAACGTTGAACTCACTAGGCCAGCCAACGTATAACTTGCAATAGTAATTTAAAATCATTTAATAAGAAATAAAACGCTAACCTTTCAACTTTAACCAATTCAATCATATACTGGGATAATAGTGGGAAACCGTTTAACCGTACATCAATAACATACCTTTACCAACAATAATATTTCCAACATCGATAATAAAAATAACAAAACTTGAATGCGGAAAGGAAGAACATATCAATCATAAAATAACGTAAACTCCCAAAATCGGGGTGTCACAATCTCACGGACTAGCTACTAGAATACTAAATACAAGTCTGGAATGAAAATACAACACTGTCTTGAAAATAAGGAGAAAGACAATGAAGCGGTAAAGGAAAGAAGCCTCGGGATCCACGAACGCCAGTGTATACCTCGAAGCTCTGACGTGGACTGAAGGTATCTCCCTCAGAACGCTCCACGGGGTNNCGGTAGCAGGGTCTGCACAACACAAGGAAGTGCAGTGTAGTATCAGTACAACCGACCCCATGTACTGAGTAAGTGCCAAGCCTAACCCCGGCCGAAGTAGTGACGAGGCTAGACTTAGCATAATACGATCACCTGTCCTAGTCTAAGCAGATATATGTACAAGAATTAACCGCTAATGAAAACAAGTATGATCAAATAGAGGAGATATGGGAACAAATAGGGGACAAGTATTAACGGGGCAGCAATAATATCGGAACTTAAACGATAAAATAAGCTATGGAATGTACATACTGGGAATGCAAGAAAAACAACATCTAATTCACAACGATACAATGAGAATACGACTGGAAAGTAAAAACGGAAACCAGAGAACATCTATCAGTATGAGGGGATCAATCAAATAACAAAGCACGGCATGTCCCCTCGTGCGTAATCTCATATATCAAATCGGCACTGCATGTCCCCTCGTGCATATATCGCAATATCATAACATCACAACATCACAACATCACAACACGACATGTCCCCTCGTGTGTATATAATAATATCAATCGGCACATCATGTTCCCTCGTGCATATATAACAATATCAACACTCGGCACGGCATGTCCCATCGTGCATATCAATAACATCACCCCTCTTCCTTACCAGAACAGTATAAA
>ML275082.1:0-25460 GCA_005239495.1 Nicotiana undulata | reverse complement strand
CGATGTTATGCATTTCCTTCTCGTCCAGATGCTGAGGCTTCTGATGCAGTTATCACAGGTACGGTCTCAGTCTGCAGCCGTGAGGCATCAGTACTATTTGATCCAGGATCTTCTTATTCATATGTGTCTTCATATTTCGCACCTTATTTGAGCATGCCTCGTGATTCTTTGAGTTATGCTGTATATGTGTCTACCCCGGTAGGTGATTCTATTGTGGTTGATCGTGTTTATCGGGGATGTATAGTTGTTATTGGGGAATTGGAGACTCGGGTAGATCTTTTGCTTTTGCACATGATTGATTTTGACGTGATCTTGGGTATGGATTGGTTATCTCCCTATCATGCTATCTTGGACTGTCATGCCAAGACAGTGACATTAGCCTTGCCAGGAGTACCCCGTCTAGAGTGGAGAGGGACTCCTAGTCATTCTTCGGGCAGAGTTATTTCTTATATGAAGGCTCGGCGCATGGTCGAGAAGGGGTGTTTGGCCTATTTGGCCTATGATCGTGATTCTAGTGCTGAGGTTCCTCTTATGGAGTCTGTGCCCATGGTTCGTGAATTTCCAGAGGTATTCCCTGCTGACCTGCCTGGTATGCCACCCGACAGGGACATTGATTTCTGTATTGATCTAGTTGAGGGAACTCAGCCCATTTCTATTTCCCCGTATCGTATGGCTCCGCCAGAGTTAAAGGAGTTAAAGGAACAGTTGCAGGATTTGTTGGATAAAGGCTTCATTAGGCATAGTGTTTCTCCTTGGGGTGCTCCAGTGTTGTTCGTAAAGAAGAAAGACGACTCAATAAGGATGTGTATTGATTACCGGCAATTGAATAAGGTTACGGTCAAGAACAAGTATCCTTTGCCGAGGATTGATGACTTATTTTATCAACTTCAGGGTGCTACGGTGTTCTCAAAGATAGACTTGAGGTCTGGTTATCATCAGCTAAGGATTAGGGCATCTGATGTGCCCAAGACAGCTTTTCGCACTCGTTATGGGCATTATGAGTTCTTGGTCATGTCGTTCGGGTTGACTAATGCCCCCGCTGCTTTCATGAAGTTGATGAATCAGGTATTCAGGCCTTATTTGGACTCATTCGTGATCGTGTTTATAGATGATATTTTGATATACTCTCGCAGCCGAGAGGAGCATGAGCATCACATTCGAGTCGTCCTCCAGACTCTGAGGGATAGTCAGTTGTATGCCAAATTTTCTAAGTGCGAGTTCTGGTTGAGTTCAGTGGCATTTCTAGGCCATGTTGTGTCGGCAGAAGGTATTCAGGTGGATCCGAAGATAGTTTCAGCAGTTAGAGATTTGCCTAGGACCACTTCAGCCACAGATATCCGGAGTTTGTTGGGCCTAACAAGCTATTATCGCCGGTTCGTGGAGGGGTTTTTATCTATAGCAGCCCCTATGACCAAGTTGACGCAGAAAAATATTCAATTCCGATGGTCGGAGGAGTGTGAGGCGAGCTTTCAGAAGCTCAAGACAGCATCGACCACAACACCAGTGTTGGTATTACCCTCAGGTTCAGGTCCTAATACCGTGTATTGTGATGCTTCGCGGGTAGGACTTGGTGCGGTATTGATGCAGGAGGGAAAGTTTATAGCCTACACATCTCGCCAGTTGAAGATTCATGAGAAGAACTATCCAGTCCATGATCTGGAACTTGCAGGTATTGTTCATGCCTTGATGATTTGGAGGCACTATTTGTATGGGGTGCCGTGTGAGGTGTACACTGATCATAAGAGTTTGCAATACTTGTTTAAGCAAAAGGAGTTGAATATAAGGCAGATGAGATTGTTAGATTTGCTGAAAGATTATGATATTACTTTCCTCTATCATCCAGGAAAAGCCAATGTGGTGGCCGATGCTTTGAGCTGGAAATCAGTCAGCATAGGTAGTTTGGCTTACTTATCAGTTGGAGAGCGACCTTTGGCTTTGGATGTTCAGGCGTTAGCCAATCGATTTGTCAGATTGGAGGTTTCTGAGGGTGGCAGTGTTTTGGCCCATACCGTCGCTCGTTCTTCTTTATATGATCGCATTCGCGCCATGCAGTATGATGATCGTCATTTATGTGCTCTTAGATATGCGGTTTGTCACGGACGTGCCAAGCAGGTCACAATTGATGCTGAGGGAGTTTTGAGATTGCAGGGACGTATATGTGTTCCTGATGTTGATGGCCTTCGTGAGTTAATATTGCAGGAGGCCCACAAATCCAAGTATTCCATTCATCTGGGCGCCGCGAAGATGTACCAGGACTTGTGACAGCATTATTGGTGGCGTAGAATGAAGAAGGATATTGTGGCCTATGTAGCTCGGTGCTTGAATTGTCAGCAGGTTAAATATGAGCACCAGAGACCAGGTGGTTTGATGCAGCAGATTCAGCTTCCCGAGTGGAAGTGGGGGCGTATCACGATGGATTTTGTAGTAGGACTTCCACGGATTCAGAGGATGGTTGATGCAGTATGGGTTGTGGTGGATAGGCTGACCAAGTCATCACATTTCATCCCGGTGGCAGTTTCATCTTCAACAGAGAAGTTGGCTCAGATTTATATGAGAGAGATCGTCATATTGCACGGTGTGCCCCTATCTATTAAATCATACCGAGGTACTCAGTTTACCTCCCATTTCTGGAGAGTCTTCCAGCGAGAGTTGGGTACATAGATCGAGCTGAGTATATCATTTCATCCTCAGACGGACGGACAGTCCGAGCGCAATATTTAGATTTTGGAGGATATGTTGCGGGCATGTGTTATTGATTTCGGGGGTTCATGGGATCAGTTCTTACCGTTAGCAGAGTTTGCCTACAACAACAGCTACCAGTCGAGCATTCAGATGGCTCCGTATGAGGCTTTGTATGGTAGGCGATGTCGGTCTCCAGTCGGATGGTTCGTGCCGGGAGAGGCTAGGTTGTTGGGTTCCGAGTTAGTCCAGGACGCCTTGGATAAAGTGAAGATTATTCAGGAGAGGCTTCGTACAGTTCAGTCCAGGAAAAAGAGCTATGCAGATCGTAGAGTTCGAGATTTGGCTTTTATGGTAGGAGACCAGGTGTTCCTCCGAGTGTCGCCTATGAAGGGCGTGATGAGGTTCGGGAAGAAGGGCAAGTTGAGCCCTAGGTATATTGGTCCATTTGAAATTTTAGAGAAAGTAGGAGAGGTGGCCTACAGACTTGCCTTGCCACCGCATTTATCAGCAGTGCATCCATTTTTTCATGTATCTATGCTCCGGAGGTATATTGTAGATCCGTCTCATGTTCTTGATTTCAGCGGTGTCCAATTGGACAAGGATCTGACTTACGAGGAGGAGCCAGTAGCCATATTAGATAGGCAGGTTCGATAGTTGAGGTCGAAGAGTTATCCTTCGGTCCGTGTTCAGTGGAGGGGTCAGCCTGCCGAGGCAGCTACATGGGAGTCCGAGTCCGATATGAGGAGTCGTTATCCCCATCTATTCTCAAACTCAGGTATTTCTCTATGTCCGTTCGAGGACGAACGTTTGTTTTAGAGGTGGAGATTGTGATGACCCAAAAGGTCATCTTATGTAATTAAAGCTATATCTGTGTTTAGTTTCACCTCGATATGCGTGCGCAGCCCGGGCGTGTAGCCGGGAAGCTATTATGTGAAAATTTGATAAAAATGAGTTTTGATAATTAATAAATGAATATAGTTGACTTTGGTCAACATTTCTGGTAAACAGACCCGAACCCGTGATTCGACGGTCCCGGAGGGTCCGTAGAAAAATATTGGACTTGGGCATATGCTCGGAATCGAATTCCGAGGTCCCAAGCCCGAGAAATAAATTTTTAAACAAAAATTGTTTTCTGAAAATAATAAAGGATTTTGAAAAAGAATAATTATGTAAAAACCGTGTTACCGGGTCCGTATTGTGGTTCTGGAGCCTGGAACATGTTTATTATATATTATTTGTCTCATCTGTAAAGTTTGGTGTAAAACAGGCGAGAATTGAGTGGTTTCGGATAAAAAATGAGACATTGAGGTTTTAAAGAATTTGGAATGTGGCTTGGAAAGTAGTGTTATGTTCCCGAGGTCCGAATGAGATTCCGAGACCGGGAATAGTTCTGTGGTGTCATTTATAACTTATCTGTAAAATTTGAAGTCGTTCCGAGCAGTTTAGGCCGGTTGGGCGTATTGAAGTGAATTCTAGAATCTTAAAGTTCTTAAGATTGATTAATTGGATTTAGAGGTTTAATTCGATGTTTTTGTTGATATTCTTATGATTGAAAAGCTTGAAAAAGTTCGTATGATTTTACGGGAGTCATGTGTGTTTTTGGTTTTGAGACCCGAGGGCTCGGGTGAGTTAGAAAATCTGGTGTAGGCTCAGTTTTCTGGTGTCTGGTGCGGGCTTCAGTGCGATCGCACACGAAGCCCTGCGATCGCATAGGCTTAAGGGGAGGGGTGGTCAGATTTCTCTATGCGATCGCATCACCCCATCCGCGATCGCATAGAGGGGCAGTGTACCTGGGTGGGGGTTGGGTAGTTGTTCACTGCGATCGCATAGTGTTGTCCGCGATCGCATAAGCTTCGTGCCTGGGGGTAGTCTGTTGCACTATGCGATCGCATAGTGTATTAAGTGGGCATGGGCAGCTGGAGGGAAATACTGAGTGCGATCGCATGCATATACCCGCGATCGCAAAGCTTGTCAGTCACTCCTCTATGCGATCGCATTCCTATCTCCACGATCGCATAGGCTAATTTTGCCAGGTTATTTTATTAAGTCCCAAAACAGACCCATTACGGGAATTCTTCAAAGTCAGCCCTCTCCTCCATCCCCAATCTCCATTTTTGAACCTTGAGTCTACTTTTCTTCCATTGTTACTCGGGTAAGCTTCATAACTTCGTTTTCTTCCATTATCCATCACTAATCACTAGAAACCTAGGCTTAAACTCATGAAATCAATTAGAAAATTGGGGCTTTTGGGTAGAACCTAGGTTTTGGGATTTTTGGGTGATTCAACCCCAATTTGGGGTCGAATCTTAAAACAAATTGTATATTCTTAATCATGGGGATATGGGTAATCGGGTTTTGGTCCGAACCTCGAGTTTCGACCACGTGGGCCTGGGGTCAAATTTTGGAATTTTAGGAAGAATGATTAGAAATGGATAATTAGACTATGGGTTTTAGTTATTGAGTCATTATTGATATACTTAAGTTGAATATGTCAAGATAATATCGTTTCGGAGTCGGATTATAAAGGAAAGGCGGTGTTAGAGGGTTGATCGCTCTATTTTGGACCCGAGGTAAGTGACTTGCCTAACTTCGGTGAGGGAATAGGTATTGTTTGCTACGTGTTTACTTGTTAATCATGTTCGTTGCATAGGTAGAGTGACGAGTACCTATGTGATGAGAGTCTAGCATGACCGTGAGTCTAACGTGATAGTAATCGTAGCTTTTCTTCCATGTCTTTTATATTATGAAATTGCCATTATTTGTAATAGTATGTTGTTGGTTGTGGTGAAAGAATGAGACGTAAATTGTTGTTGAGGATGAATATTTGTTGTCAAAGATACTCTGTTGAGATTGGTATAGCTGAGACCCTTGCCGGGCAATTGTGTGTTTAATATTGATATGTACCCCCTCGTTGAGCATTATTGTCTTGCATTTCTATTATATTGAAATTTCCTTGCCATTGATATTTATACTGTTCTGGTAAGGAAGAGGGGTGATGTTATTGTTATGCACGAGGGGACATGCCGTGCCGAGTGTTGATATTGTTATATATGCACGAGGGGACATGCCGTGCCGATTGATATTTATTATATACACACGAGGGGACATGCCGTGTTGTGATATTGTTATATATGCACGAGGGGACATGTCGTGCCCATTGATATTTGTGATATATGAACGAGGGGACATGCTGTGCCGATTTGCTATTTTATATTACGCACGAGGGGACATGACGTGCTCTGTTATTTGATTGATTTCCGTATACTGATAGCTGTTTTCGTCGGTTTCTGTTTTTACTTTCCAGCCGTATTCTCATTGTACTGTTGCGAATTCGATGTAGTTTTTCTTGTATCCCCAGTATGTACACATATCTTATTTTATCGTTTAAGTTCCGATATTATTGCTGCCCCGTTAATATGTTTCCCCTTTTTTTTTCCCATATCTCTTCTATTTGATCATACTTACTTCATTATCGGTTATTTCTTGTTCATATATCTGCTTAGACTAGGACAGGTGGTCGTATTATGCTAAGTCTAGCCTCGTCACTACTTCGGCCGGGGTTAGGCTTGGCACTTACTCAGTACATGGGGTCGGTTGTGCTGATACTACACTGCACTTCCTTGTGTTGTGCAGACCCTGCTACCGGACCCTATGGAGCGTTATGAGGGAGATACCTTCAGTCCACGTCAGAGCTTCGAGGTATACACTGGCGTTCGTGGATCCCGAGGCTTCTTTCCTTACTGCTTCATTGTCTTTCTCCTTATTTTCAAGACAGTGTTGTATTTTCATTCCAGATTTGTATCTAGTATTCTAGTAGCTAGTCCGTGAGATTGTGACACCCCGATTTTTGGAAGTTTACGTTATCTTATGATTTTTATGTTCCTCCCTTCCGCATTCAAGTTTATGTTATTTTTATTATTGATTTTCGAAAGATTATTGCTGGGAAAGGTTTGTTATTGATGTTCGGTTAAATAGATGTCCCACTAATATCTCGGAATGTAATAGAAATTGGTCGAGGCTGATGAGTTAACATTTCATTTCGTACTAAATGACTTTTTAATTGCTATTGCAAGTTACACGTTGGCTAGCCTAGCGGGTTCAACGTTAGGCGCAGTCACGGCCTAAAGGGTGGGAATTTGGGTCGTGACAATAGCCAGCAATGTTCGCTGCACCACCAGTCTCCACTACGGCACATCCAACAGTGCCCAAGCCAAACTCTTTCTCTCAGTGCCCGCAATATGAGTATCCCATGGGTCAAAGAAAAACAATGAGAAATCCCGAGCAGGAAGAAATGGCTCAGAAGATGAGAAGCCTAGAGCAAAGCTTAAAGAACATACAGGGTTTGAGTGGTTAGAAGAGTCTCTCATACTCTTATTTATGCATGTTTCCACATGTTCGCCTGCCGGTTGATTTCAAGATGACAAAGTTTGAACAATATGACAGGCATGGAGACCTGATAAATCACTTGAAATGATATTGTAACCAGCTGAGGGATGCTGGTGGAAAAGATGAGTTTCTAATGGCCTACTTCGGAGAAAGCCTCACCGGGATCACTTTTGAATGGTATATGGATCAAGAAATTGTCCATTGGCATGTGTGGGACGATATGGCCCAAGATTTTGTGTGCTAGTTCCAATATAATGTGAACATTTCTCCTGACAGGAATTCTTTATCCAATTTGAAAAAGAAAACTGCGGAAAGGTTTCGTGAATATGCTGTCAAATCGCGCGAGCAAGCCGCCCGGGTAAATCCTCCAATGAACGAAACTTAAATGGTTACGGTCTTCCTACAGGCCCAAGAGACAGACTACTTCCAAAACTTGATGTCTGCTATGGGTAGACCGTTTGCTGAAGCTATCAAAATTGGGGAGATGGTCAAAAACGGTTTGAAAACGGGCCGAATCCTGAATCAAGCTACTTCTAAGGCTGCATCACAGGCCGTTCAGAATAGTTCAGGGGGTTTGATGAACAGAAACGGGAGAGAAGAGGGAGCCATGATGGCTTCGAGTTCGAAGGGGGCTCGCGGGAGATTCAACCAATCATATACGCTTCCTAAGGTCTGTCGCGCCCCCTTTTTATATCGCACGGGTTAGGTACGGAGATATCGGGTTTATGACATTATGGACAACTCCTTAAAAGAAAGGGTTTAAGGAAAAGTCGCCACCTAACGATTTTTATGGTGCGTTAGGGCACCTAGAGTTGATAACTCGTGAACTAGTTTGTGTTACCAGAGATTGGGTAATGGCTTGAAATTATCCCAAGGGGAAGGTGTTAGGCACCCCTCAAGATCCACAACTATGTGTACCAGCCAATAATTTTTGTTAATTTGGACGGTGAACAAGTAGTAGGTAAGGTTCATATAAGAGGGAATTTCAAACAAGCATAAAAATCTTTAAAGGTTTTGGAGAAGGAATAAAAATAAACATTTGAAAAGAAACTGTCCTAGGTTTAAAGTAATACGGATCACATCAATGCAATACCCGGTATGTCACACCTCGACGAGGCGGCTACACGTGGTATTAGCGCACCGATCTCATATCTGTATTCTACCATTCCCACCCTGTAAAGGTTATTTAAAATGTGTGTGTTGGTTACGAATGCTTATTGCGTGCCATTACCCATCCCATTCTATAAGTCTTAGAGGGTATTTATGACTACTAATCCTACAAGATGAGTACTAGGCTGAACTCTTAGGTTTAAAAGGATAAAATTCTAGTCGACATACAAAACAAGTAGGATATCACATATAAAGGGACACATAGAGGGAAAAATAAAGGCTCATAAATCCCTCCACAAATAAACATACAATTGGCACGTCTCAAACACACTTAGAGTCTCAGAGATGGAGTTTAAAAAAAAAGAGTTTTTGGGTAAAACATTGAGTTGCAAGAGGAGTCTGATTTGGAAAACATTAATGATGTAGTAATAGTTGATTTTTCGGAAAATGCAGATGTTTAGGGGAAGTGGTAAAATTCATAAGTGCAATGATTTAAAGCTTTCAGGAAATATAGTCGAAAATTGTTGAGGCCTTGTTTTGAAGTAAAAGTAGTGATGAATGACCCAAAATACAGTAGCTTAACATATATGGTAGTTAAAGATAATTGTAGTAAAGAAATAATAAATGATACCAAAATACAGTAGCTTTGTATATTCATAGCAAGAATTCAAAATGGCACGATTTTGAGTGGAGTGAAGTACCTTTAAAAAACACAGTAGTTTAAAGCATAACAACGCAAAACACAGAAAATCCTAAGGGAAGCAAATGCATAATTTCGAAGACTGTTTTAAAAAAAGAGCCAGTTTAGTAAAACAAAGTGAACCTCAGGGAGGTAAAACAAGAATGATTAGCCTTAAACATAATTGGTTTAATTTTATCGCATTCGGCCTAAAGTTGCCTAGGCATCGTATACATTGCCTAACTATCTCAAAAGGTGAACATGTGTATTTTTGACTCTGATTATAAAGAATATATTTGCAGAAAATGTTTCAAGTAGGATAACCTCATTTTTATTAGATTGAACATGCTAATTAGGAAATTTGACGATTTGCGATTCAAACAAGTATAAGATCCTAAACAACAGGATATCTAATGCACATAGAAATTCCTAACACATGGTTTCTAAGATGGAAATGCAGTAATGATCTTATGACAGTTTATTGGGCTTGTTACTAACTGATCAGGATTATGAAATAAGGATGATAACATGCTAAAAATGAAAAAGACCTAAAACAGGATTTCTACCATATGAGATGCATCTCCTATACAAGTTATTTAATGCACAAGTAAAGTCCTATAGGCATGTTTTTCTACCCATCACCTAAGCTAAGCATGCATAACCCCTCGCAAAATCACTATCCAGCCCCAATTATTTGTTTAAAAATTATTACAAACCTGAATAATGAATTACATTAATGAAAAAAGAAAATAAAAAGTTATTCTATAGGGAGCCTTCAACCAGGCCCAATCTCCCTGCCTCACCCCTTTCGAGTTTCACAGCCTTAATGGCCTGGGTGCGACAAAGCTCCCAAATAGCCCAATGTATCCCTGGCCAATATCAGCACCCAGGAAAATTGCCAAGATTTTAACAAAGTGCAATGTGGAATTACCAGCCTTGTGTGTCAAAGTTCCATGAGTACTCAGGGGTACTCAAGGCAATGCTCACATGAATGGGGGTAGGACCTAATTTTCTAGGAATAGTGTAATGTGCAGGGAAGAGAGGGAAGTTCACAGTTTAAGAAAAGAGTTTTTAAAACTGGAGAGTTAGTTTTTGAAAGATTAACTTAAAATAGACAGAAACATTAATCAACAGTTCAACAATACAGGATTGTACACAAGGATAATGGGACAAAAAGGAAAATAGATCACATAACAACACCAAGAGATACAGATACTTATGAGAAATCCCTAAGCATGAATACACAGAGTCAAAGAGATTCAGGGGACCAAGAAATGGCCAAGTTTAGACAGTAATGGGAGACAGTAAAAGAAGACAATTTTGATAAGTGAAATTAAGAGCAAGTAATAGTCATATGAGCATGCAAGTCAAATATTGACAGATGAAAAGTTCAGGGAACCAGGGATAGGAAGGTTCACACATGATACTGAACAAGAATAGAAATGGCCTAACAGATGTATACAAGATCATGTAAATCTCATAAAAAATACTGGCTTAATCATTAGCAGGTAAAGAGTTGCGCATGGCAAGTATCATCAGGCAAAATAGGGCTTCAATTGCATGTAGAACAGTGGAAGCATAGGTAGAAAACAACTAGGAATACAACATACTGAAATAGTAATAGCCACATTGGTTTGTAACCTTGGAAATTAATCAGGACATACCAGTAACAAGAGAGAGCAGCAGAATGAAAGAGCCAAGTATGAGCACAATATTGGCCTAGGCTTATAGCCGGCTAATAGCTAACAATATCAGAGAGAGAGAGAGAGCAGTAGCAAAGTAAAGGAAAAGAAGAGAGAATAAGCACAAGAGAGCTTAGAGTAGTATTGATAAGAGAGAAGAACACAAGTCTGTATGTGTTATTGAAAGTCATAGAGTATTTATAGTTGCAAGTAGATAGTAAAAGACAATGGTAAAAAGAGGACAGAATCAAATCAGTGTAAGAAAATATCCGGTTCCCTTAAGTAAAGGGATTCAAACTCAGAATGGTAAACCACATAGCCATATAAGGTAAGTGGAAAATCAGTACTAAGTTTAAATAGGGAAGGAATCCGGTCCTGTCAAGTAACATGGGACTAGGATCTATTTAAACAAGGAATCAATACAATCATCCCCTTAATTTAAGGGATTCAAATTCAAACGGTAACACATATAGGCAGGGTAAAAGATCAGTCAAGACTCAATCAAAGAAAACAGGTTTTCTAAGCAATAGAGCAAGCAATTAAGACCAGGGCTCAGAATATGTTAATTAAGGCAACAAACAATAAGAATAAATTACCCTAGACGAGGCAATCAATTTGGGAAAGCAATAAAAGGGTCTGTCAATCAGACCTTTAAGTATGGAGCCTAGCATATAATCACATAAGAGTCACAACTACATAAATAGGCAAGAGTACTTAGACATAGTAGACATGTTAAAGATGCAAGTCTGAGTAACCCCAGTAGTCACAAGCATAAGATAGGCTAAGGAAGCTTAGTAACATTCATTCAAACAACATTGTCGCAAAGACTCAAACGAACAGTCGTGCTAGCACACATAGTCTCATGTAGAGGTCTAGGAAAATTATGGGTTTTCAACATAGAACAATGTTAAAAACAATAAGAGCATGGAATCAGTAAATATGCAAGGGAAAAAACTCAAGCATATAAGTGAAATTGGTTTGAACCAATATAGAAAAGACTTAGAGAAAACCCTAACTTAAAATACTCAAAAACGTTTTAAACTTGATGAATCTTAAAGAGCGAGTATAGAATAGTGTAAAACATAAAGAAGCAAGTTTAAAATCGTTAAAGATAACAGAGATTCAAGAGGTTAAAGTCAAAAATGAGGGTTTCGTTAGAACCAGAGTAAGAACAGGAGAACCTGCCGTGAAACTCATGGATGGTTGTGAGGAAGGCATGGCAGCGTTAAAACCCATCGGAGAAAGGCCAGACTCAACCCAGGCAGAGCTTCAGTAGTCGTTGGGTATGATAGAGACCCATGGTGGTCTAAGAGGTAAAGTAAGCCGGAGCAAGGAGGCATCAGGGTGGCTGGTGATCAAAAGGGGAGAGGCTGGAGGTGGTCGGAGGCAAGCTAAGATCCATCAGAGAAGACAAAGAACCAGAAGGTTCTAGAGAGAAGGGGAGAAGAAGAGACAAAGAGAGAGAGTGAAGATTCTCGAAATGAGACAGGGAGAGGGGGTTAGGTGAGAGATATTTTAGGAAAGGGGAGATATGGGCCGTTGATCTTATTTGATCAACGACTCAGATTTAATTAGGGATTGGGCCGGGTTTATTGAAGATTGGGCTGGGTATTTTAATTAGGATTTGGGTTGGGTAATTGGGTTGGGTATTTTGGTGTTTAAATGTGGCTAAATTTGAAAACTAAAATGGCTACTAGTTAAATACCCATAAAAAGATAATTAATTAATTAAAAATAGCTAATAATTGTATAAAGCGAAATTGAGTAAAAATAGGTAAAATCACATTGATTAACAAATATTAAGTGCAAAGAACATGTAAGTTTTGAATAAAAATAGTACAAAATGTTCAATTGGGCTATGATCCTAAAATTGTTGCAATTGAAATTAAATGGCACCCAATTGGCTAATTTGTGAAATAATTGAATTTTAACAGCTAAAAAATGATTATAAACGATATACTGAGCTGGAAACATTTTTGAATATTTTTATGGCATAGTTTATGAATAATTATTTAAATATAAAATATTGAATAAACATGCGAATAATTTAATAAAATAGGAAAATAGGGAAAAATGCTTATTATTTTAAATAGTGATTTTGAAAGCTTATATGCAAGTTTGAAAATAATTGAGGAAAAATTGGGTATCAACAGCTGCCTCTCTTTACCCGGGAAGGATGAAAGAGTTGTCGGGTAAAGATATGATGGCCAGTTTTGACCGAGATGAAATTGCGGGATAGATTTTGGCCGCACCTTGGTTTCTGAGCTACCTACATATCCCTTGTTTTACAGGAATCAGGCCGTATGTAGTTCCGGGATCATCAGCGAAATATACCGGTGATGTTTCACAAGAACGGACGCAAGATGCAGGGTAAGGTAAAAGTAGGAAGGTCTTACGGGGTTGTATTAGAGAACTGGAGCGGTCTGCTCCTGCCTGGTTGGCAGTTCCGGCCGAGTTACCTGCAGCTAGAGGACAAACGTATGTTGTGCATAATATAAACATGATGCAAGTTCCCGTTGGACTATGAATGATGTCTTTGGACAATTAGGATGATGTCCTTAGACCATGATGTCCTGGGCCATGAATCGCTTTGCGCGGGAGTCGCAGGCTATGAAATGATGTTCTCGGGCCATGAGGATGGTGCCTCCGAACCATGATGCCTTTGAATAATGATATGCAAGTTGAATAAAATAGATCCTTAGGCCATGAAATGATGTTCTCGGGCCATGAAAATTGTGCCTCTGAACGATGACGCCTTTGGACAAGTTGGCGATATTTTAGCCCATGAAGAAGGCAATAGTATGATGTTGACAAGACATAGCTTAGTCTTGCGATTTGCGAAAATAAAGAGGGCAGAGCTTAGCCCAAAAGAAAGCGTAAATAAATAACGTAACAAAAGGTGACTTCTTTGAAAAAGTAGAAAAGGGGCTTAGCGTAATGAAGTAAGATGCAGAGAGAGGTAGCGTTGAACTTCGGAAGGCAGAATGATAGCCTTATGCAATGCATGAAATAACATTCAGGGGAGGTAGCGTAGAACCTCGGAAGGCAGAATAGGTAGCCTTATGCAAGAAGTAAATGCGGAGGAGACAAATCTTAGTCTCGGGAGGCAGAAATGTAGCCTTATGCAAAGATGCGAATGCAGATGGAGGTAGAGCTTAACCTCAGAAGGTAGAAAGGTAGCCTTATGCAAAGATGCGAATGAAGATGGAGGTAGAACTTAACCTCAGAAGGAAGAATGGTAGCCTAATGCAGATGCGAATGCAGATGGAGGTAGAGCTTTACAACGGAAGGAAGACTTATAGCCTTATGCAGATGCGAATGCAGATGGAGGTAGAGCTTAACCTAATAAGGCAGATTGATAGCCTTATGTAGATGCGAATGCAGATGGAGACAGGGCTTAGTCTCGGAAGGCAGAATGGTAGCCTTATGCAGTGTAGAAAATAAAATGACAATAAGAGTTCTTAGCTGATGATAAAGTGCGGTGATACTATTATTGCGAATGAAGTGTCATTTGCAATGATGATAACAGTAAGCATTGGCATGTGCGATGAGTTCGAGAGCGTGTCCTCGAGAAGCATGCATCTTGTGGGGATAATGGGATGTCTTGGTCTTTCTCCGTATTTGTGCCTGCATCCAAAGAAAAATCATGAGTTCTGTAGAGGGAAGGGTTAGTTCGTTTCCCTGCTGGCTCGGATCGGCCTGTCTGCTTGATGATGATAACTTTTTTTATACCACAGGGGTAGCGTTGCTAAAACAAGCTGTTTTTGAGAAATAAATATGCATGGTTTTATAAAATATGATATAACATATAAAAAATAATTTTCGTCGATGACCCGATGACCACGACGCGGTCCAAGACATTGCAGCCTCTCTTGCTATGGAATTTTGAGGGTCCTCCTCAAAATTCTGCCCAGTTTGATAGGTGAATGCGTCTGGTTGTTGCTCGTGCGGCGACCGGCTGAACTTGCTTTGGAATTTTGAGGTCCCTCCTAAAAATTCTGCCCTAGTTTCCATTCGTGGGAAAAATGAAAAGTTTATTAAAATGTGACCAAATCCATAGGGCTGCCTACGTATCCCCTCTTAAACGGGAATCATGTCAGGCGTAGTTCAATTTACAACATTGATAGAAGCATAACAATTACACATAGTAGCGCTTGACAGCATCTGAATTGATTGGTTTAGGCAAAACTTCTCCATCCATTTCTGCCAGTATGAGTGCTCCACCTGTTAGCACTCGGTGAACCATGTACGGGCCTTGCCAATTGGGAGAGAATTTCCCTTTTGCTTCGTCTTGATGAGGAAAGATTTTCTTTAACACCAGCTGCCCCGGTGTGAATTGTCTTGGTTTGACTTTCTTGTTGAAGGCTCTGGTCATTCTATTCTGATATAGCTGACCATGACAAACCGCGTTCATTCTCTTTCCGTGTATGAGGGTCAATTGCTCATAGCGGCTTCTTACCCATTCTCCATCGCTGAGCTTGGCTTCTTGTATGATTCTCAAAGATGGAATCTCAACTTCAGCAGGAATGACGGCTTCTGTACCGTATACCCACATGTAAGGAGTTTCCCCGGTTTATGTGTGAACCATGGTGCGATAGCCCAACAGAGGAAATGACAATTTCTCATGCCATTGCTTGTGCTTTTCTATCATTTTTCTCAATATCTTCTTGATGTTCTTGTTGGCAGCCTCAACGGCTCCATTCATTTCAAGTCTGTATGTTTTAGAATTCTTATGTTTGATCTTGAAGGTTTCACACATTGCTTTCATCAAATCACTATTTAGGTTGGAACCATTGTCGGTGATGATTGACTCTGGAACTCCGAACCGACAGACAATGCGGTCGCGGACAAAGTCGCCCACGACCTTCTTAGTAACTGCTTTGTTAGATGCTGCTTCGACCAATTTGGTGAAATAGTCAATTGAAACAAGAATTAACCTGTGTCCATTGGAGGCAGCATCCTTTCTTAGCATTTTGAAAATTGGTTCACAAATGACGGTAGACTGGCTAAAAATCGGCTGATATAATTGAGCCTTCCCAGAGAAGCTCATAACATCCTTCCTGTTCCTTGGTGGCGACAATTCTTGGATGGCTTTGACCATTAATGGATCTAGCTCTATTCCTCGACGACTGACAATTGACCCTAGCAGCTTGCCAGCAGGAACCCTGAACGCACACTTTTTGGGGTTAAGTTTTAGATTGTATTTCCTTAACCTGTTGAAGAACATTCTCAAATCGTCCATCTGATCATCAATTTTCTTTGATTTGATGATGACATCATCCACATATACTTCGATTTCTTTGTGAATTATATCATGGAATATAGTAGTCATAGCTCTCATATAAGTGGCCCCTGCATTCTTCAGACCGAATGGCATCATCTTGTAGCAATACACTCCCCACGACGTAATGAATGCTGTTTTCTTAGCATCTTCCTCGTCCATCCAAATCTGATGGTAACCAGCAAAACAATCTACAAAGGACTGCAGTTCGTGCTTGGCACAGTTGTCAATTAAGATGTGTATGTTTGGCAAGGAGAAATCGTCTTTCGGACTGGCCCGGTTAAGATCCCGGTAGTCGACGCAGACTCTGACCTTCCCACCTTTCTTTGGTACATGCACAATGGTATCTAACCATGTAAGATATTCAACCACTCGGAGAACCCCGGCGTTGATCTGTTTGGTGACCTCTTCTTCAATTTTCAAGCTCATGTCTAGTTTGAACTTCCTGAGCTTTTGCTTCACCGGTGGGCATGTTGGATTGGTTGTCAACTTGTGGGCCACAATAGATGTACTGAGGCCAGTCATGTCATCATATGACCAGGCGAATATGTCCTCATATTCTCTTAAGAATTATGTATATTCCTCCTTTTCAGACGGCGACAGATGAATGTTTATGCGTGTTTCTTTGACGTTCTCTGCGTTTCCCAGGTTGACGACCTCGGTCTCGTCCAAGTTACACTGAGGTCTATTCTAAAATTTCTCAACCTCTTTAATAATATCCTCAGGTATATCATCCTTGTCTGACTCGGTATCCGTTTGTTGCGTCGTCTCGTTGCAGGTCACAGTCGTCGGTTCATCAAGATAAGTAATAGTAATGCTGTGTAAAATAAAGTAATGGGGAGGAAAGTAGTAGCAAGCAAATATGAGATTTACAGAGAAAATGGAAATGCTTTGATAAATTGAATAATAGTTTAAACATGGGAGCTCTTTCTTGTAGAAAAAAAAATGCGAGAAGAAAATTCCTTAAATAAACAAACTGTAAATAATGATTATTTTGTTAGCCTAGCTACCCCGAGGCTCGACGGGATTTGGTTGTCCTGACGGATCAATTGCTGAGATATGATCCCTTGCTCGCGACTTGTATGGAAGAGCCTTCCTCCCCCTTCTGTTAAAGAATGACACAGTAGTCCATGTCCTCATCATCCAGAAATAGTTCCCTTAGTGTCGCTAGCGCCTCTTCTTCGTCTGTACCATATGTGATAGCTGGCTGGAAAGTCTGCTCTATGTGGCGTATTGGTTGTTCCAATGGGTAGTAGGGGCTGCGCCATGGTGGCGACCAGTCCTTGAACTCCTTCCAAGTGTACTCGTACCCTAGACCGAAAGTGGTACCGTGCTTCTTGAGTGTTATTGGCTTTGTTATTCCTTGGAGATTCTTACCGAGCCCTTTACCTGGCTCGTACCCTTGCCAGTTCAATATGATTTTGGTGTTACTTCCTCACGAATTGTCTTTGTCAATGGCGTTAACACGTTCTACGTTGTGATAGATTTCTCCACCCAACTTCCTCCTTCCATCGATGACCGAAAAGGTCTGGCGACCGTAGATATGGTTGCTACCGTCGCCATGAATGATTACCTCTTGGTGATTCCATTCAAACTTCACAGCTTGGTGTAAGGTTGATGCCATGGCCCCAGCACCATGGATCCAAGGTCGTCCCAACAGTAAATTGTAGGATGCAGGCACATCTATCACTTGAAAATCTACATCGAACCAAGTTGGTCCCATCTATAAGCACAAGGTGATTTCTCCCATGGTGGACCTCTGCGAACCATCGAAGGCTTTTACGTTGATTTCTCCTTCCTTTATCTCATGTAGACTCTTGCCCAATCTCTTGAGTGTGACCAAAAGACAGATGTTGAGGATGGAACCCACATCAATTAGGATCCTTGTGATGAAATGATCCTCACATTGCACCGTGATGTGTAGTGCTCTGTTATGCCCTAACCCCTCAGGCGGTAGCTCATCTTCATGGAAAGTGATCTTATGGTTCTCCAGTATCTGGCCCACCATGTTGGCCATTTCTCCACTAGTGATATTGTATGGCACGTATGCTTCACTCAGCACTCTTAGCAAAGCACTCCTGTGAGTTTCAGAGTTTTGTAACAGGGAGAGAATGGATATCTGAGCTGGCGTTTTGTTCAACTGGTCGAGGATTGAGTATTCCTTCGCTTGTATCTTTCTCCACTGATCATCTGAACCTGTTTCAATGATGGGGGGACGGTTGTTGGCCTGTTTGCTAGACTCGGCCAAATGTTCAGGGATATAAACTCTGCCAGTTCTCATCATACACTGTGCAGCGACAGCTTCTTCAAACTTGCCTTTACCTTTCCTCCTTACTTCAGCGGTATAGTCCCACGAAATGATGCGGAGTAAAAGGGTGTTGTTGTTGACATTGCCACTAGAATAGGTGTGGTCATTCTTATTCCTGCCAGAGTATATGTTAAAGATGGCCGGACTGCAACTTCGAGCAGTCGTACAAACTCGACTTCGATCAGTCTTGGGGCCTTTCCTTCGGCGGGTGGTCTCGATTCAAAACCAAGTGGAACGGACATGTTTACCTCAACTTCCTTAGATGGCTGCATCTGGACCACGATCGGATTAAGAGTAATCATAGGATTCTTCGGATCACCCTTGACAATTGATCCCTCGGGATCCCAATCATCTTCAACCTCAATCATGTGGACACCGCCTTTATGGTCAGGTAGCGGATTATTGCGAACATTAGGAGCAGAGTCCTTGGCTACAATGATCTTATTATCTATGAGGGTCTGTATCTTGTCCTTCAAGGAGCGGCATTCCTTGATGGTGTGTCCATTCACGCCGGAGCGGTAAGCACAGGATTTGTTTGGGTTGACCCACTGAGTGGGGTTCTTAGGGACGACAGCGGGAATGGGTGTGACATAACCAGCAGCTGTAATCTTTTCGTATAATTGGTCTATGGGTTCAGCTATGGCAGTATATTATTTTGGTGGACGACGATCAAAGTTTGGGTGAGGTCTCGGGAAGTTTTGGCGATTAGGTGGTGATTGATAGTGAGAAGGTTGGGAATTGTAGGCATTATAGACGGGAGCTGGTTGGGAGTATGTGGTCGAGGTAGGCTGGTATGTGGACGGTGGAGTTTGGTAGGTGGGTTAGGGTGTTTGGTATTGAGGTGAGGGTGCTTGGTAGCTTGGAGTTGGTTGGTATGTGAAGGAAGGTGCGGGGTATACTTGTTATTTGGGAGGGGACTTGGCTTGTTGTGCCAACATCACGGCTCCTACATCCCTTTTCTTGGACACACCATCGGATTCCAAAGCTTTATTGGTAACCTGTAATGCTTTAAAATTAGAAACCATACCATTTTTGATGCCTTCCTCGATTCGCTCTCCTAGCTTGATAATATCAGAAAACTTGTGCCCCTCGACCATCATCAGCCACTCATAGTACTGAGGATCCTGAGCGCGCACAAAGAATTTCTTCATTTGTTCTTCTTCCAAGGCTGGTCTGACCTTGGCAGCCTCTGACCTCCAATGAGTAGCATACTCACGGAAGGTCTCTGTTGGTTTCTTCTTCAAGTTCTGGATGTAGAACATATCTGGTGCATTCTCCGTGTTGAATGTGAATCTATCCATGAAGTCAGTATCCATGTTCACCCAATTGATCCATTTCTTTGGATCCTGTTTGATGTACCAGGATAGTGCATCACCTTTCAAACTCCTCACGAAGAGTTTTATGCGGATCCTCTCATTTTTCCCCACGCCGACCAATTTGTCGCAGTAAGTCCTCAGATGAACTCTTGGATCACCAGTACCATCAAACAGCTCAAACTAAGGAGGTTTGTACCCCTCAGACAGTTCAACATCGGGCTGTATGCAGAGATCCTCATAATTCAACCCCTCAACCCCTTTAACTCCTTCGACGCCTTGAACTCGGTTGGTCAATTTCTTGAGTTCCTCGGCCAGATTCCTGATGAGCTTATACTTCTCTTCGGACTCGTGGGTATGTGGTGTGCAATGAGCTATGGTTTCCACATAAATGGGGTTGTCGTAAGCTTGGAAGTTGTCTCTCGTCTGATCCTGGAGAGGCGGAGTGTTGTAGTGACATGTGTTGCGTTGTGCTGGTGGAACGGGATCTTTGGGGTGATTGGGTTGTTTGGGGATGTTTTGTGGTAAAGCGGGGTTCAGAGCATTTGGGAAGTGAACATTTGGGACGTTGAAGGAGAATGATAAGTGGGCCAAGTTCTAGACTTGGTCAAGTTCCTCTTGGAACTTAAGCAGCTTCTTCTCTAGTGGAGACATACCCTCGTGCAGAACCTGAATACCCTGACCATCAGTTATCTCAACCTGTTCGTCCCTGTTGTTTTTTCTAGCACCGCTTGCATCTTCCATCTTAGTTTTACCCTTGATTTTTCCCTTGGGAGGACTGGGAGGAGGAGTAGGAGGAGGGCCATTTGATCTTGTGTAATAAGTTGTTGATGCCAAAGTGCACAAACTAACCTTTGGGGAAGGGGAAAAACTAACAAAAAAGGTAGTGAAGTTAGTGAAGATTATGAAGAATATTGTGGTAATATAAACATGTAATGCGAAAATGTAAAACGCATCCTAAGTTGGGGAACCTCTTTATGCCCGAGGTAGGCCTAACGACGAATTAATTTGGAAAACTTAAATACTAAATGCCTCATTTTATTGATAATAAAATAGACAAATCCAACTTGACTCTAAGAATGCGAAAATATAAAATGTCACTAATGGCCAGTGGCCTTATTACATCAAAAGCAAATTAAAGACAAATCCCATCTATTTGGTCCCAGAAGGACCTTCCCCAGACTCGGCACCTCTACTTTCCTTGATCAACATTGCCATCTCGCGGAGTCCCAGCAGCAAGTAGGTTTTGGCTGGAATTCCCGCTTCAGCTCCCTCGGTCTTTTGACAAGTCTCGATCCTCCTAAGGAACTTTTCCTCCAAGTCAACTATGCCTCGTTCCAAGTGTGCTTGCCTCTGGGTGGAAGTGGTGTCCATGTCCTTCCATTCCTCGATCAGCTTCTTGTTGGCTATGTGGATTTTGTGATGATCTTCTTCACAGTCACAGAGCCTTTTGCGAAGCTGGTTAAGCCTAGTTGTTGCCTCGACTTTCTCATCTATGACCCTATGTCCTCGAGCGAAACCTTGCTCAATACTTCCTCCCCAGTTATCTTCCAACCATCCCATATAGGAAGGAGAGCAACCAGCGTGATACCTGTCGGGCTCGATAGTATCCTTCTCCAACCGGATCCTACAGTGCCACAATTGCTGAGCTTGACACTTGTTAGGGCTGTCATCATTTTGGACGTACGCCCTGAGATGACTCATTTTCTCGACCCTTGGGATGACTTGCTTCCTCCCTGCCTTCCTCATGACGCGAATCGGGACGTAAGGGTATGTCCCTCTAAGACGAATCAATATCAGGAATGGAGTGTCTCTAGTCCTAATGATGAATTCGGTGGTCGGGAACCACTCGAACATCCATTGGATCTGATCCTCGGTCAGATTTTCCAATAAATCAACCCATCCATCGACATTCTCTGGCTGTGCAAACATGTCGGGGATGTAGTTCATACGCTTTGGATGATGGAAAGCAATATGATCATCCCAAACTCTCCTATGTATGTCTTGACGGTAGTCACCCCTTTTCAAATGCTCGGTGAGCCAAAGCTGAGGTAGCAGGTTGCAACCCTCAAAATGTTTCGCTCCTCGTTGACAGTTCTCCAAATCTCGGTATATGTCATCAACAATCATAGGTACAATGCTGAAATCTTGTCCGTCGATCCCTTCCATCAAAGTCTTGGTAACCATAGCCAATCTGGTGTGGATTGTGTCCTTCTTTGTCGGGAAGACCATCAATCCCGAAAAGCAGAATATGAAGAAAAATACCCGGCGGTGAATGTGTCCTAGAGAGGTGAGGGAGAACTCTTCGTGGTATGTGCGGTAAGATTGACTACGGCCATACCTCTCGTACAAATAGTCAAATGGGATGTACGAGTCTTCCAAGCAGACTAAATCCAGATTCTTCTTGAGTCCCATCATCTTGAGAAAACCCCGGCCTGTTCGGTTTTCAGGCATCAATAACCCTTAAGACTCCCAGGGCAAACAAGCTAAACCCCATATCTCCTCTAGCAGCGGTGTCATCTCATTGTTCCCAAATCGAAAAACCGACCGATCACAGTCCCAGAATAAAGTGGCAACCTCTATCACCATGTTATTAGGATGAATGTCCAAGAGAGAAGGCAAGTTGCCCAGGTGTTTTCTGACTGCTATTTTGTCGCTTGAGTGCAAGTCTTCCCACCAATTTAGAAGTTTTGGGTGGATGTTGGTGACCATGCAGAATCTGGGGACCTCGTGCCTCATCTCTGCAAAGTAAACAGGTTAGGCCCTTACCCCCACCGAACTCGACTATTTAACATCAATAATTAGCATGAGCATTTATGTTCTCCAAATAAATGCACATAACGTGAATGGATCCTTTTGGGTTCCAGGGAAACCCAATGGACTTTGGACAAGGCTATCTTAATGGCTATTGTGTGGACAACACATTAGCCTGGCTAGGTTTGACCATGATGCATGCAACATACAATAGAGGAAGGTTTCTATTGGGGTTTTAGACTGGTACCCTTGAGTGGACAACTCAAGGGGGAAGGCACGGAACCGTCGACTGCACCGCTGATCGACTAGTTTTACCGCAAATACGCCTTTCCGAATTTAGGGGGTGATAATATTGGAATAACGCAACCAGTCATTGTAAGCGTTGCTATAGGATTTCGTTTGGCACGAGTGGAATATGTTGAACGAAGTCAAACTTGGCCTTAAAGGCCAACCTTAATGAACCAAGTGTTCCTATATCATTCAAAACTCTTCCAAATCCCGAACCGCCCGCCTCTGCAAGTCATAAATCATTAAAAGCAACTGCGGAAAGTCTCATTTAGGGGAACAGGGTCCGATAACGCAAAACAAGCGGTCAGGTCGTTACACACGACAACAAAATAAACCTGTGCAGTTTAATCATATACGAAGACCATAATAATAACCTGAATTAAACAAATAAATACGGGAAAAATGGGAACATGAAGAGAGGAGGAAATATAAAGTGATAACAATAACGAATAAAGCAACAAAGTAAATATCAGATTTAAATCAATAAATATAATAACACAGAAACAATGCACGGAATCACCCTTCGTGCTTTACTCTCGTTCTCACCATAAAATCAAAAGAATCGGCACGGCATCACCCTTCGTGCTTTTACTCTCATCCTCACCATTTATCAAAATAAACGACATCACCCTTCGTGATTTTACTCTCTCATAATCATGGCGCAGCATCAGTATTCGTGCTTTTACACTCTCTCAAAAAATCATACACGGAATCACCCTTCGTTCTTTACACTCTTCCTCACCCAAACAAAATAATTACAGCAAACCAGCAAGGAATTAAACAATATAAAACAATAGTGAAAGAAACCATCACGTCCCGGCAAGGGAACCAACGGTAGAATCAATATCCTCCCGGTAAGGGAAACAACAATAACCAATCTCACTTAGTTACTTAACGTCACGTAATAATTTAAACTTGAACCAATACGCAACAAATATCAACACCAAGGAAATACCACTAACATGGATAGTGATCAAGTGAAACTCATGTAATGCTTAATGAAAAATCACATAATCACAAGATTCGACTCACAGGCATACTTGACAGCAACGCATAATAACTCGTCACCACACCTATACGTTGAACATGAAACTAACACGTAGCAAATAAGACACAATACCTATTCCCTCAAGCTAAGGTTAAGCCAAACACTTACCTCGAATTCCATGGCCAAACTCAAGCCTCAATTACCACTTCCTCTTTAGAATTCGCCTCCAATTCACTTGTATCTAGACATAATTAACTTAACAATATCAATAAATGCTAAATAATTCAACCCCAAATTCTTAATTATAGGTTTTCGACCATTCTTCCCAAAAATCAAAAGTTGACCCTGGGCCTGCTTGGTCAAAACATGAGGTTCGGGACAAAACCCAATCACCCATTCACCCATGAGCCCGAATATGTAATTAGTTTCAGAATCCGACCCCAAATCGAGGTCTAAATTTCCAAATTTGTAAAATCCCTAATTCTAAAAAATCCCTAACTTCTACCCTTAAAGAACAAGATTTAGGCCTAGAAATCTAATGAGTGTTAATGGAAAATGAAGAAAATGAGTTTAAGAACACGACCTATGCTTTGGTGATGAAATACCTCTTCAACAAATCTCCCAAGGTCGGATTCTATGGAACAAGATATGAAAATATGGTCTTTTCCCGTTTTGGCTAATGTTTTAAAACACTGGACATACTTTCTTCACGTTCGCGAGACGTCTGTCGCATTCGTGGACAATTGAGGCCAAAAGGCCTACGCGTTCACGATGTGCTGCTCGCGTTTGTGATGGTCTATCCTCCCTGACCATCGCGTTCGCGGGCCTGGGACCGCGTTCGCAAAGAACAACTCAAGGACTCCCCATCCCCGCTCAAGTACATTGCGCGTTCGCGTGTGGCCAGTCGCGTTCGCGTAGAGAATTCCCCCTAGTGCTCCACGTTCGCGACCAAGGCCTTGCATTCGCGTTGAAGAACCCCTCCCCAGCCCAACTTGTACATCACATTTGCATGGGTTGTACCGCGAGTGCAAAGAACAAATACCGGGACACTAGAAACAACCTAATACACCAGATTGTTTTAAGTCCGAAACACCTCGATACCTATCCCAATCTCACTCGAGCCCTCGGGGCTCCAAACCAAATATGCACACAACCTTAAAAACGTTCTACGGACTTACTCGTGCGATCAAATAGGGGAAATAACATCTTAAACAACGAATTTAACATAAAAATCAAAGAAAACTCTCAAGAGCTTTTAACATTTCAAATTTCACAACTACGGGTCCGAATCACGTCATATGACCTCCATTTCCTACTAAATTTTACAGGCATCACTCAATTACTATATTACACCTATACCGTGCTCCGGAAACAAAATACATGCCCGATACCATCTGNGAAAAATCTCAAGAGCTTTTAACGTTTCAAATTTCACAACTACGGGTCCGAATCACGTCATATGACCTCCATTTCCTACTAAATTTTACTGGCATCACTCAATTACTATATTACACCTATACCGTGCTCCGGAAACAAAATACATGCCCAATACCATCTATAATGACCCAATCAGTCGTTTTGCATTTAGGGCCCCGTTCCCCTAAATGAGACTTCCCGTAGTTGCTTTTAATGATTTATGACTTGTGGCAGGTTCGGAATTTGGATCATTTTTAAATGGTATAGGAACACTTGGTTCCTTAAGGTTGGCCTTTAAGTCCAAGTTTGACTTTGGTCAACATTTTGAGTAAACGACCTCGGAATCGAGTTTCGACGGTTCCGGTAGTTTCATATGACGATTTCAGACTTGGGCGTATGTTTGGATTGGGTTTTGGATGACGCGGGAGCGTTTCCGCTTCCAATATAGAAATAAGAATTTCCTTAAGTTCATATTGTGGTTTGGGATGTGTTTGGGTGTTATCGAGGTACAAAATGAATTTCGAGACCGGTAATTGTTCCGTTATGTCGTTTATGAATTTCTTGCAATGTTTGG
>ML275081.1:27563-39199 GCA_005239495.1 Nicotiana undulata | reverse complement strand
CCCCCCCCTCCCTACGCAATGTTATGTGATCACGAAGACGCTTATGCGATCGCATATTATAAAACCTCAGACACCAGATAACAGCTTAAAACATCAGATTTTTCAACACTTAGCACTCTGATACCTACCCGAAACTCACCCGAGCCCTCAGAGCTCAAAACCAAATACACACACAACCTCATAAACATCCTACGGACTTATTCGAGTAATTAAACCACCAAAATAACATCATAAACATAGAATTAAACCTCAAAATCTATAGAAATTCTCAAACTTCATTAACTCTCAAATTCTCCATTTTTAGTCCGAATTACGTCAAACTACATCCGTTTCTTACCAAATTTCACAGGTAACACATAATAAACATATTGAACCTGTTCCGAGCTCCGGAACCATAATACGGGCCCGATAACATAGGAGTTAGTCCGTGGAGAAATTAATCCAAAGGAAAAGGAAAAATTCTTAACTAACATATGCACTTACGTTTCATGTTCCACTTTTCAGGGAACAACATCTTTTCCGCCGAAATCAGGTATGAAGTCCTAACTCGGACAAAATGGCTCATCCATCCTCTGTCCATAACCTCGTCAGTGCAAGCAAAAAAGGCTCTCGAGGCCCGACATTGAAGTTTAATCAGGCCACCACGAAAGAGTCGGGGGCTATACATTTTGACCAAGTGGTCAAGGGTAAAAGTCATCCCCTTGACCATGTTTGTGAAATATCTAGTCATATAAACAATGTGCAAGAGCGACTGATGTATTTGACCGAGAGTCACTTGATATCGTTCACAGAAGTCGAGGATCACAGGGTCTATTGGGGGCGACGATAGTCCCACCGGGCCAAGGGTAAACAGATAGTTTTTACACACTGAGGGAGCCGACCTCGTATGTGGTTATGTTCTCTTCCCGAGAGGGAATTTTCACCAGCACCGAATTCCCTCAGTGGCAATCTGCTTTCACTTTCTCGATGTTCGATATTAAGCCGATATATCGGGACATGGGTTCACACCGCCCTAGCCTCGAGGAAGGTTTGTCGATCTTGAAATCGGAGGTTATCTCACATGCTCCGTGGATGCATTCCTCGAGACGAGGAGGCTCCGTCGCCTTCCCCTTAGACGAACGTGAAGAAGAGGAAGGCTTATCGCCTTGGGAGACACTGGTGGAAGTCTTCTCCATTCCTTTTTTAAAGATTCTGAAAGAGAGAAGGAAATATAGTCAGAGAAAGAACACAAGAAAGAAGTAGAAAGAAATCTTTTGAGAGCTTGTAGATGTAGTGAAAAAGAAGAAGTGAGGGAATGAGTATTTATATAGGCCCATTGTGTACGTTAGAGGAGGCCAAAAGACAGTAACTGTCGTAATCAATTCAAAGGCTTTTCAAGGGCTGTATGGACGCGACCTTTTGGGTCCCCCTTTATCACATCAATCACTTGATATGGCGTAACTGATGTAATGATGGAAGCATTCAAGAGTTGGAAATTCAAATCATTTCTTGTCGTTTCACTCCTAGAAACACGGGGACTATCTGTATACGGTCGAAACCAAGAGCGACCGATTTGAGGCTTCTACGACGTCCTGAGTCCGGTCTCGACGGTATCGAGGCTAGGTTCCAGGATCAGCTCTGAGGTCAGTTCCTCGGGCAGCGGTGCCAAGGTATTGGTATATCTCGAGATGGAATGAAGATCGGTGTCCGTCGTAGAGAGGCGCGGGACTCCCAAGAACACATGGCTAAAGCTGACAAGCACCTGCAAGAATAGTACAAGCCCGTACCGGACCTTTAAATAGTTGTACCAGCTATTCTCCTTTGTAATAAATGCTTATGTACTATGTTGGGATTCCCCCTCCTATATAAAGGGGACCCTATCATTTTTTGCACACATGATATTCAATACAAAAAACGAGAACATTTTCTGCTCTCTAACTCAAATATTCTCCATTATTGATTCCTTTGACTTATTGCTTATATTTACTTCGTTTCATTTATTGTTCTTCATTTATTACTCATCATTGATCATAAATAGCCTCCTTCGAGGCCCATAGAACTGTTATAGCTTCATCGATCATTCACCATTAGCCCCGAGCCTCGACCTCGAGGACTATCTCGGCCAGCTCGAAACCCCCGACATGGGGCAGTTTGGTTTGCTTATTTCGATTTTATATCACTCTTATCTAGTTTTCCTTACTCATACTTAGTATCTATTGCTTAACAACTAGCATTAAAATAAATCACATATTTTTAGAACCACTTAATCAAATTTAATTGTAATTACCATTTTCAAGGTAAACATCCCCTTAGAGCTCGGATACCATGTTAAAAGTACAGAGAATAATAAGGAAATTTTCTGTGTATTGATTGAAAGAATTCTTTGCGCAGCTCGTGTATATATGCAAAAGGAATGGAATCTATTTCTAACTAACTATGAAACTTGTCCTAATTTTACTAGCTTCCTATTAACCAACTATGGATAAGTATAAAATAAGCTAACTATTTACAGCTGGAAATCTTATATACAACATCTGATATGTTCTAGCAGGCCCAAAAGAAAGCTGAGCCCAAAGTGTTAAATGCTTTGGGCCCAAATGATCATAAATTCGGTGCAGCCCAATAGTTCAAAGATAAAGACCAAAAGCTGAACCCTTTGATATGTCCGATATTCTGGTCTTCTTAGTATCGTTTTCCTCAATCTTTTCTCTTCTATGTGAAACACCTTAACCATCTGATAAATTTGAAGACCTAATCCTAACAAAGCACGTGCATGTGTAATTGCAAGTTATACTACGCTGCTGAACAAAGATTATTTGTTAAAAACAAATTATAGTAGTATTTACGAGCTGTGTACCCAAAGATGAGAAAATGGGATATGCTTGATAGCAACAGTGTGTGATAAAGTGGAGGATGTTTTTGTCCTTGACGTATTTCTTTCCAGTTGGATGATGGTTACAGGCATCACTACAAAATTCTTTCTGATTCTCTATCTCCAGGTGTTCCCAAATAGATATGACAACTGGTGAGTGTAAACCAATACATTGTATAATTTAATTTGTAGGTTTGTATTGCGTATATGTGGCGAATCCATTTTCAGATTTTCTTTTGTCTTATTAGTTCTTTCTTAATTATTATTTCCTGTCAGCTTTTCTGATTTTAAACATTACAAGATGCCAAGATGCCCCCCCCACAATGAAGTAGAACAAGTCTTGTGGACTTAAGACCTTTTGAACACCAGTAGTTTTTTATTTTATAATAAACAATAAATGGCAGTAGTTCATAAGATTCCTGCAAGAAAAAAGGACTGGACGGGGTTCACTTGGGCCCTAAAGCAATATATAGCACTATCGGTGGAATTCAGTAACACCATTTTTGGGACTAGTAATTAAAAAATAGCCACTATTGCACATGATTTCTTTATCATGGGATTCAAAGATTAGCTATTTACTGAATATTATTCACTAAATCTGGCAAATGTACTACAAGAGGCTGAGGCTTCAACGGAAGCCTACAGTTCCTTTTAACATTTTCACAAACTCTATTTGGAGTTTTGACATGTAAAGCTCTGAACTCCACTATATTGAGCTGGACTTTCACAGTAAGGGGTTAAGTAGATTGTGCTGGAGTTTGGAGTTTGGAGTTTTGAACTCCACCGTATTGTCGTAGAAATTTTTATTTTATATTCGCATTAAGAAGAGGCTATTTTTCAATTTTATGCTTAAAAAGTGGGCAAACCGTGCCTACTTTTTTACCTATTGTATTGCCAAAATTGAGGAAGCTCGGGTACAACATAATCAAGGGCGGAACTCGGTTCGCTGAAAAAATTACATTTTAATTTTTATTTCATGTTTGAATCTTTGCGTGTTTACCTTTTTTTGTTTAAAATTTATTTGTTTGTGATATTAAACAGAGCATCATGACTCCTCCTAGGCCACAGTCCTTCCCCACACACATCACCCAATATTTCGAGGTCGAACAGTCTATTTACCTATATATTCATATGTATATGTATACGTGTGCGTGTGCAAAAAATCAAGTGTACGTAGAGTCTCATACATATTACTCCCTCCCGTTTAAAATAAGTGATTTTTTGGATGTTTTTACACAGATTAAGAAATTAATCTTTTAACATTAATTAGCAATGAAATTGATCATATTAACCTTTACTATCTCTTCACATAAACACTCCTAGCACATACTCCAACACTATTTATTGCGAGGACAATGTAGGAAAAAAATAATTAATTCATTCTTAAAATCTGAAAAAATCACTTATTTTGGACCACAAAAACAATAAAAAAATTACTTATTTTGAGCCGAAGGGAGTACTCATTCAACCGTTTTATTTCTGAATTTACTCTTTCAATTTAAAACTGATAACCTCTTATTTCCGAATTTGCGAAGCTGGTAACGTTCCAGAGTGGGCATGTGGCATTTATTGTTGATGGGGCCTCGAATCAATGTCGTCACAAGTCATAACACATTTGAAAATGATTTTTTTTAAAGAAAGTGGTGTGGTAGTAATTTAATGTCATTAATTGCCTTTGCCGAGTCTAGAACTATAGCCCTTCTCTGAATCCAACCGTCACCATATATATGTTTTGCATTATTATACTCCTACCCTATGTCCTAACTTCTAACCTTTTCTTTTCTCCCTAGTACTAGTATACAATGAGTTCACTTCTTGTTTGTTCAACTCCAATAATGTAATTCTTCGACTTTGCTATTTATGGAAAAGATAGATGCATTGACTTGGGCACATTATTCAACACCCCCCATGTTAAATATGGTCCTTTTGTTAAGGTATTGCGACTTATATAAGTTTATATTCTGTGGTTGAAAGAATGAAGATGTGTGTCATCTTATGTTTTGAAACTTAATTATATGATTCGAACCCTTAAAAATCACACAATTAAGTTTCAAAACTTGAGATGACCTATCGGGTCATCACATCTTCATTCTTTCAACCGCAGAATATAAACTTATATAAGTCGCAATACCAAAACAAAAGCAACATATTTGACATGTGGGGTTTGCGTGCGCAGTCAGGACGTCTTACCGAAAAGCTTTTATGTTAAGAAAATTGAGAAAAATAAGAATTTTTGCCTAAAAGCTCTATTTGAGTTGACTTCCGTCAATATTTTTAGTAAACGAACCCGAATTCGTATTTTGACGGTCCCGATGGATCCGTACCGTGATTTGGGACTTGGACGTATGCCCGAAATCGAATTCGGAAGTCCCTAGCCCGAGATATCGGACTTTGTCAAAGTTTGAAAGTTGGCTCAATGAATTTCAAATGGTTGACCAAAATTTGACTTCTTGGATAATGGGCTCGTATTTTGGTTCTGGAACCCGATATAGGTCTAATACCATATTTATGACTTGTCTGTGAAGTTTGATGAAAAACGGAGTTGGTTTAACGTGATTCGGGCGTCCAGTTGTGAAAATAGAAGTTTCAAAGTTTTCTTAAAAATTTCATTAGATTTGGTGTTCAATTCGTAGTTCTAGGTGTTATTTTGGCGATTTGATCGCGCAAGCAAGTTCGTATGATGTTTTTAGACTTGTGAGCATGTTTGATTTGGAGCATCGAGGGCTCGAGTGAGTTTCGGATAGGCTACGGAGTGAAAATTGGACTTAGAGCATGGCTGGTGCTTCAGTTACTGGTGCATGCCTCTGATCTCACAAATGCGAGATCAAGCATCGCATTTGCGAGCTATTTCTCGCATTTGTGAAGAGTGGATGGGCCTCATGATGTTCGCATTTGCCAACAATTCTCCGCATTTGCGAAGTGGGACGGGGGAAGGCAGTGATCGCAAATGCGATCATATGGTCGCAATTGCGGAAGGGTCAGGTTCGCATTTGCGAGTTTTTCTTCGCATTTGTGATGATAGCAGGGATGTGGAAACCTTCACATTTGCGGGGCTCGCATTTGCGAACCCCAGGTCGCAAATGCGACACCTGCAATTGATCAAAAATGACTTGGACGGAATTTTTGGTTCATTTCTCAAATTTTCAAAACCTAAAACCTTAGAGGCAATTTTTCCAAGACTTCTGCTTCCACAAAACGTTGGTAAGTGATTCTAACCTATTTCCTTTCCATCTTTCACTCTTTTTCCTAGGATTTCAACCTAAAATCTAAGGTTTTCATGGTGGAATTGAGGGTTTTGGGGAAATAATTAGGGATTTGGTAATTTGGGGATGTAAACCTCAAATTGAGGTCGGATTCCAAAGCAAATCACATAATCGGGCTCGTAGATGAATGGTAATCGGGTTTTGGTCCGAATTTCGGGTTTGGACCAAGCGAGCCCAGGTGTTGACTTTTGTTGACTTTTTCAAAAATGGCCTAAATTGAATTCTTTACAACTGTGGGTAGTTCCTAAGGCTTAAATTGAATTGTTTGGTTGGTAATTTGCTAGATTCTATTGGTTCGGAGGCTTGTGTGAAAGGAAAAGCCGTTGTTGAGCTTTGAGTTTGGTCGTTGGAGCGAGGTGAGTGTCGTGGTTAACCTTGTCTTGAGGGAATAGAAATTGTTTGCCTAATTGCTACTTGTTTAATTGTTGGGCACAACGTATATGTGAGGTGACGAGTACTTGTGCGTTATAGTCGGATTAAAGCATGTGGGTGGGGTTTAGTTTCTTGCAATTATAGCTTCCTTTGTTCATGTTATCCATGTTTAGACCAGTATTCTTAACTCGATTGCTTTTATCATGTTTACGAATCATTTGGTGATAATTGAGTATTGATTCCGAAGTTGAGGTTGACATTGTGGAACAAAATGTGAAAGTAAGGCTTGTACTTGTTATTTTATCTACATGTTATTATTTGTCATTGCATTATGGTAAGGGAGAGTATTAATGCACGAAGGGTGATGTCGTGTCGTTTCTATTGACTTTATGTGAGGTTGAGAGTGAAAGAACGAAGGATGATTCCGTGCAATTTTTCCTTTTTTTTGTGTTTACTTGTTCATATTGGTTCATAATATGTTGGTTGTTCTAGTTACCATTCCGTTGTAGTTCTCTATCTCGTATCCCCTCAACATGTTTCCCCCTCCCGATATTACCTATCTAGTTCATCATTGTTGTTAATTGTATATATAATGTTAAATTGTACAGGTTTGATTTGTAGGTGTCTTGTCTTAGCCTCGTCACTATTTCGCCAATGTTGGGCTCGACACTTACCAGTACATAGGGTCGGTTGTACTAACACTTCACTTTGCACAGAATGTGCAGATTTTGGTACTGGCTCTAGCTGATTGTGAGGTTAGCTACCGAGTTTGCTATCAAGAGGCCCAAGGTAGATCTGCTGGCATCCGCAGACCCTGACATTTTTTCCTAGCTTTACCATTTACTGTTTTTCTACTTCAAAACAGTGTATTTTCCTTTTTAGACTCTATTTGTAGTAATTATAGTAGCTCATGAGTTGTGACTCCAGATCTGGGTAATAGTAAATATTGAAGCTTCTGTATTATTCCGCACTCGCTGTATTTCATTTTTGTTATTGTTGTTTTTTACTGAATTGAATAAGGTTTGGCTGAATAAATTCTCTAACTTTGGCTTGCCTAGTAAGTGGAAAGCTAGGCGGCATCACGGTCCCGGCGGTGAGAATTCAGGATCGTGACAAGTTGGTATCAGAGCACTAGGTTGCCTAGGTCTCACTATTCACGAGCGAGCTTAGTAGAGTCTGGGGAGTCGGTACGGAGACGTCTGTACTTATCTCCTAGTGGCTATGAAGTTTAGGATCAAATTTCACTTCTATTCTTCTCTATCGTGCAATTTTGTTTTCTCAATACTGATTGAATTCTTCTACTCTTATTCTATGGCGAGAACACATACCACTTCTTCAGCTGAGCAGCAACCAGAGCCTCTAGTGGCAGCTCATACGAGCTGTAGAGGTCGAGGTCGAGGACGTGCTAGAGGCCGAGGTAGGGGCAGGACTCAGCCCAGAGCCCCAGCAGCCCCAGCAGTGGAGCCTCGGGTAGAGTTTGAGGAGGAGGCTCTAGCCCAAACTATTCCTGTCGGGCCAGCTCAGGTTCTGGAGGGGTTCATTGTCACCCCAGTGCTTCACGACCTTTGGTCCGTTTGGTGGGCCTTATGGAGAGTGTGGCCCAGAATGGCGCATTTCCCATGGCACCAGCCGTCTCTCAGGCTGGAGGAGGAGCACAAACTCCTACTATTCACACTACGGAGCAAATGGCTCCCCAGTATCAGACTCCAGCAGCTCAGCCAGTCAGAGTAGTTCAGTCGGTTGTTGCGGCAAAGTACGGTGAGGGCCAGCTATGTCTTATGAGGCTTTATGGAGATTGGGCAAGTTCACCAAGCTCTTTCTAGTTCACTTCAGTGGTGTATCTTCAGAATATCCCCAAAAGTATCTTGACAGTTGTCATGAAGTTTTATGGAACATGGATAGTGAAGACCAATGAGGTCGATTTTGCTACATTTCAGATGACTGGTTCCGCCAAGAAATGGTGGAGAGGTTATTTGTTGACCTGACCAGTTGGGTCGCCTGCTCTTACTTGGGACCAGTTCTTGTAGCTCTTCCTAGAGAACTTTCTCCCTATTACATTGAGAGAGGAGCATCGTCGTCAGTTCGAGCGTCTTCAGCAGGGCAGTATGATTATTACTCAGTATGATACCCATTTTGTGGATTTGGCCCGCCATGCTCTTCTTTTACTTCCTAGAGAGAGAGAGAGAGAGAGAGAGAGAGAGAGAGAGAGAGAGAGAGAGCGTGAGGAGATTTATTGAGGGACTTGCTCAACCTATCAGATTGCAGATGGATAAGGAGACTAGGAGTGAGATTTCTTTTAGGAGGCTGCCAATGTCACCACGCGGGTCGAGGTGGTTCTTGCTGAGGGAGGTCAGGGGTCTAACAAGAGACCTCGTCATTCCAGGGGGTTCAACGGTGCCTCATCTGGAGGTAGGGGTACTTTTGGTAGAGTCCATCCTCCCAAGCCGTTTCATTCAGCACTCCAGGCATCCCACGGTGCTCCAGGTGGTCGTGGCCCTCATATGCCTTATTCTGATAAGCTAGCCTACAGTGCACCACCAGCTCCTATTCGTGCACCTCCGCTCCAGAGTTTTCAGAGTGGTTACCCAAGTCGACAGGGTCAGTTTCACAACCAAAAATCACAACAGCCGAGGTCTTGTTATACTTGTGATTCGAGGCACATTGCTAGATTTTTTCCTCGTGCATCGAGCAGTTCACAGCATCACATTTCTCGTGCCATGGTCCTAGCACTGGGTGTTGCACCGCCCGCTCAGCCAGCTAGAAGCAGGGGTCAGGCAACAATAGGTGGTGGTCTGACCATTAGAGGCGGAGCTCAGGCCGCTAGAGGTAAAGGCTATCCACCCAGGGGCAGTCCTAGAGATGTAGTTTAGAGTGGTGGGGCCCGGCCCCGATGCTATGCTTTTCCAGCCAGGCCTGAGGATGAGTCAGCTAACACCGTTATCACAAGTAGTATTTTAGTTTGCAGTAAAGATGTTTTAGTCTATTTGATCCGGGACCTACTTACTCCAATGGGTCATCTTATTTGCTTCATATTTTGCTGTGCCTCGTGATTCTTTGAGTGCCCTTGAATATGTGTCCACACCTGTGGGGGATTCTATTGTTGTAGATCGTGTTTATCGTTCATGTGTGTTCACCATTGGGAGTCTTGAGACTAGCGTAGATCTTCTACTTCTCGATGTGGTTGATTTTTATGTTATACTGGGTATGGATTGGCTGTCACCTTATCACGCTATATTGAATTGTCACGCCAAGATGGTGACCTTAGCCTTCCCAAGGTTGCCTCGCTTAGAGTGGAGAGGGACTCTTGTCATTCTACCAACAAAGTTATCTATTACATGAAGGCTCGTCGTATAGTTGAGAAGGGGTGTCTCGCTTATTTGGCTTATGTTCGTGATTCTAGTGCAAAGGTTCCTTCCAAGGATTCCGTACCGGTTATTCGTAAGTTTCCAGTGGTATTTCCTGCAGACACATGGATATTGATTTCTGTACTGATTTGGCTCCGGGCACTCTGTGATGACCCAATGGGTCATTTTATGAATTTAGACTCCATTCTAGGCTTAATAACCCTAAAAGAAATAATTTTAAATACCTCGATTTGCGTGCACAGTCCGGGTGTGAAGCCAGAAAGCTTTTATGTAAAAATATAAGAAATAATAATTTTTAGAATTAAAAATTTGGTTTTAGTTGACTTGAGTCAACATTTTGAGTAAACGGACTCGGATCTATGTTTCGACGATCCCGGGAGGTCCGCAGTAAAATATGGGACTTGGGTGTATGCCCGAAATTGAATTCCTAGGTCCCAAGCCTTAGAAATCAATTTTTGAAAGAAATTATTTTGCTGAATTATTAATGAAATAAAGAAATGAATTAACGTTTAAAACCATTGACATCGAGCCCGTATTTTTGTTCCGGATCTCGATACAAGTTTGTTATGATATGTAAGCCTTGTCCGTGAAATTTGGTGAGAATCTGAATTTATTTGACGTGATTCAGACGTCCGGTTGATAAATAGTGAACTTTAAGTGTTCACGAGAAAAATAATGAGTTTTGAGGTTTAATTCATAGTTTTACATGTTATTTTCATGATTTGATTGCACGAGAAAGTATGTATGATGCTTTTAGACTTACATGCATGTTTGGTTTAGAGCCTCGAGGGATCGGGTGAGTTTCAAATAGGTTTGGGTTGTGTTGCACTCATTCTTTCTTCTGCTTCGACGTCATTTCTTCAAGCATGAATGATATAATATTGAACAAATGAGCTCCAATTTCTGTTTTGAACGAAGTATTAGATCCTTATCGTAATTACGGACATGTAGCAAAAAGAATCATCGAATTTGGACATCATATGAGGATTTTATGGTCATTTTACTAAGGTTGCCAGATTGTTCAGGTTAATTACGAAATTGTCACTGACGACGTATTAAAAATCTGCACTATTTGCAAATATTAAAACCTACATATATCCTTCATTATAAGGTCAAATTGAGTAATTCAAAAGCCTAAAATTGATTAGAATTTAACAAGGAATCCATTAGAGACATAAAATAGAGTTTTAGGATCGTTTGGCATGAGAAACGAAGCAGAATAGCTGGCAGAAAAATATATATAAAACGGGCAGACTTCTTCTTCTTCAAATTTTCGAACCCCACAGCCCTAGGAATGAATTTCTTCACCAAATATCATCCCCAAGTCATAGGTAATCAATTCTAAACTTTACTCTTTCAATTACTCGTTGTTTTTTATTACTTTTAAATAAAAAACTAAGGATTTTCATGGTAAAAATTGAGGGTTTTGGTAGAATTAGGGAATTTTGTAAAAATCGAATCTTTACCTCGAATTGAGGTCGGATTTCGAAACTAATTTTATATTTGGGTTCGTGGGTGAATGAGTAAACATAATTTGGTCCGAACCCGAGTTTAGACCAAGCGGGTCCGGGGTCGGGTGTTCACCTTTTTTGAGAAAACTTAGGAAAAATTATAATTTTCAATAAATTTAATTCCATTAGACTTAATTAATGATATTGAGTTAATTATGATTAGATTCGAGCAAGTTAGAGCAAGATTCTAAAGGAAAAGTTGTAATTGAGCAGTGAGTGGCCTGCGAAATTGAGGTAAGTGTTTGGTCTAACTTTGACTTGAGGGAATAGGAAT
>ML275081.1:0-27281 GCA_005239495.1 Nicotiana undulata | reverse complement strand
ATAATATTGAGGAAGTGATGAGGAATGCAGTTTAACTGTTTTATGATTGTTGAGGTTTACGTGGTTGTTTGGTTTCAATTGATTGTCGCCAATTATTGTGGCAAGTGTATTAAAAGTGTTGGCGGTTCTCTTGATTTTATCATGGTACATAAAGACTGAGATGGGTTGACAGCGTTACAGTGTTTACATATATTCTGGTTGGTTTTATTGTGAAATGATATTGGTTGATGCTTACGAGCTATACTGTTTTCTGTTCGAAATTGGTTGAAATAAAAGTGTTGTGAAAGGCTTGGCCTGAACTGTGAAAGTTTTTGATGAATAAACAAAATTGGTGTGATAAGGGGGCTGTGATAAGGGTGGATAACTGATTGTGATATTGTGAATAGGTGGGATCGGGTTGCACGCCGCAACAAGGAGAAATAAGGGAGGACAATTATTTTCAAAGAAAAACCAAGAGTTGAAAACTACCATTGAATATTACTATTTTTCATATTTTGGCACTACTTTTATTTAAAGTTAAAGTTTAACAACTTGGAAATCATTTGAGAGGTTGTTATAGCTGAGGCCTGAAAAAAGCGGCTGAGTTATTTCATTGTTGTTGCAGTACTTAATTATTTGTTTAGATTTCCTTCTTGCTTTATATTTATTGTCTCAGTTATATTTTTCTTGTTCGTGTAGAATTATTTTGTTGCGTTATTGTATATATTATTGTCACAGGTTATATGTTGTTAATGCCCCGCCGTAACCTCGTCACTACTTCGTCGAGGTTAGGCTCGGCACTTACTCAGTACATGGGGTCGGTTGTACTGATACTACACTCTGCACTCTTTTGTGCAGATCCAGGTATCGACCAACAATAGATATATTTAGAGCGGCTATTCATTTATTCGGAGACACGAGGTATATCTGCCGACGTTCGCAGATCCCGAGAGTCTTCTCCTATTTTTATAAAACTGTTTTATTATATTCAGAACAATTACACTATTTCTTTCAGCCTATTATTTGTAGTATTCTTTAGTAGTTCGTGAATTGTGATAGCAGACCCTGGGGTAGTTCTAGAGTTACTTATATAATTAGTTCGTGACTCGGTTTATTTAAGTGTTTATTATTTTATGTTTGGAATTATTCATTGAAAGTCAGTAGCTTAAGTTTATTTTATAATTGTTTGTTATGTTTTAAATGGATAATCAAAGGCAAATAGCTAATCGAACTCTAACATTGGCTTGCCTAGCATGTGTGGTGTTAGGCGCCATCATGATCCCTAAGGTTGGGAATTTGGATCGTGACAAACTCTGTGCATTTCCATTCTGCCATACCGTATGGCCCCGCCAGAGCGGAAGGAATTGAAGGAAAAGTTGCAAGATTTGCTTGGTAAGGGCTTCATTAGACCTACTGTCTCGCCTTGGGGTTCCCTTGTGTTATTTGGGAAGAAGAAGGATGAATCGATGAGGATGTGCATAGATTATCGGTAGTTGAACATAGTCACCATCAAGAACAAGTATTTATTGCCGTTTGATCAGCTTCAGGGTGTCAAGGTGTTTTTGAAGATGGATTTGAGGTCTGGCTATCATCAGTTGAGGATTAGGGCATCTGATGTCCCTAAGACAGCTTTTCGGACTCGGTACGAGCATTATGAGTTTCTAATGATGTCCTTTGGGTTGACAAATGCCCCAACAACATTCATGGATTTGACGAACAAAGTATTCAAGCTTTATTTGGACTCTTTGTGATTGTGTTTATTGACGATATCTTGATCTACTCCCACAGTCTAGAGGAGCATGAGCAACATCTTAGGGTTGTGCTTCAGACTCTGAGAGACAACCAGTTATATGCCAAGTTTTCAAAGTGCAAGTTTGGTTGGATTCAGTCGCTTTCTCGGGGCACGTGGTATTAGTAGAGGGCATTCAGGTAGATCCTAAGAAGATTGAGGCAGTTCAAAACTGGCCTATACTCACTTCAGCCACGGAGATCAAACGTTTCTTAGGTTTGGCGGGCAATTACGGTCGATTTGTGGAGGGGTTTTCATCTAGAGCAGCCCCGCTAACCAGGTTGACCCAGAAGGGTGCCCTGTTCAGATGGTCAGACGAGTGTAAGGTGAGCTTTCAGAAGATCAAGACTACTTTGACTACAATGCCGGTGTTTGTGTTACCCAAGGGTTTAGGATATTATACGGTATATTGTGATGCTTCCCGTGTTGGGCTCGGTGTAGTGTTGATGCATGAGGGCAGGTTGATTGCATATGTTTTGCGACATTTGAAGGTTCATGAGAAGAATTACCCTGTCCATGACTTAGAGTTGGCAGCCATTGTTCATGCGCTAAAGATTTGGAGGCACTACCTTTACGGTGTGTCGTGTGAGGTTTTCACGGATCATCAGAGCTTTCAGTATTTGTTCAAGCAAAAGGATCTCAATTTGAGGCAGAGAAGGTGGTTGGAGCTATTGAAAGACTATGATATCACCATCTTGTATCATCCCGGGAAGGCCAATGTGGTGGCCGACACCTTGAGTAGAAAGGCAGCGAGTATGGACAACCTTGCATTCATTCCAGTCGATGAGAGGCCGCTTGCATCATATGTTCAGACTTTGGCCAACCAGTTTGTGAGGTTGGATATTTTAGAGCCCAACCGTGTTTTAACTTGTACAATCACTCGGTCTTCTTTGTTTGAGCGTATCAGAGATCGGCAGTATGACAACCCCTCATTTGTTGGTCCTTAGAGACACAGTGCGGCATAGTGGTGCCAAGTAGGTTACTGTTGGTGATGACAGGGTCTTGAGGATGCATGGTCGTGTTTGTGTGCCTAATGTGGATGAACTTCGTGAGTTGATTCTTGAGGAGGCCCACAGTTCCCGGTATTATATTCATCCCGGCGCCGCAAAGATGTATCGGGACTTTTGGCAGCATTATTGGTGGAGGAGAATGAAGAAGGATATAGTTGCTTATGTAGCTCGGTGCCTAAATGTCAGCAAGTGAAGTATGAGCATCAGAGACCTGGTGCTTTGCTTCAGAAGATAGATATTCCTGAGTGAAAGTGGGAGCGTATCACTATGGATTTCGTTGTTGGACTCCCACGGGCTCAGAGGAAGTTCGATGTCGTTTGGGTCATTGTGGACATGCTCACTAAGTCAGCACATTTCATTCCTGTGGCAGTTACCTATTCTTCGGAGCGGTTGGCGAAGATTTATATCTGCGAGATCGTTCGTCTTCACGGTGTGCCAGTGTCTATAATTTCTGATTGTGGTACGCAGTTCACCTCGCACTTCTGGAGGGCAGTACAACATAAGTTGGGCAGGCGGGTTGAGTTGAGCACATCGTTTCATCCCCAGACAGACGGACATTTTGAGCGCACTATTAAGATATTGGAGGATATGCTCCGTGCATGTGTTATAGACTTCAGAGGATTATGGGATCAGTTCTTGCCACTTGTAGAGTTTTCCTAGAACAATAGTGTTACGCCCCGAACCTGGGGGGCGAGACCGGCACTCGGTGCCTCACCTATCCTTGAGTACCAACTTGCGACTAAGGGAATCTAAACATATAATGTCATGCTTTGGCCAAGGGACACATTGCAAGACAATTTGCGAAGCAAAATATAAAATTGAATGGAAACCAATACTGACTAAACATCAATATAAAGTTGGGCCGGCAGGGCCGTCATAGCTACTACAGCTGCCAAACCAACAAAATATACATACGAGGCCTACAAGCCCAACATACAGCTCTAACTGACATGATATGTCTACAAGCCTCTACTGCTGGATGTACTGTAATTGGAACAAGGCCCCGAACTACCCATAACCTATATACATATATATATATATATATATATATATAGGATGTACACAAAACTCTAGACCTGGCAACTCCGAAGGACGCAGAGCTTACCGATAAAGCTGAACTCGGGCAACACCTACTGAGGAGGTCTAGCCGTCTGTCTATCTGAACCTGCACGCATGAAATGCAGCACCCCAGAAAAAGGGACGTCGGTACGAAATGATGTACCGAGTATGCAAGGCAATATAATAATATAAAATTGAAACTAAACTGATAATATAATAATTGAAGTAACTGGGAGTCAAAGATAATCTGAAGATATGGTTACCTGCTAATACTGACTCAACTCTCTCAATATAGTAAGTAAAATAGTTGCCTGACCCTATAAGGCTCGGTATATATATAACTACTCTGCCGTAGTAGGCTCTCTCATAGGCGCTCGGCAATACTAGGCTCTGTATCTCGCCCAACTGGGCTCGCTCATAGGTGTTCGACCACAACAAGCTCGGTATATAACTTACCATCTAATCAGAGGTTGCCCAATAGGGGCCTGCCCATTGATTATAGCTCGATGGTGGTGAAAATACTATAATACTCTGTGTGTGTGTGTGTGTGTGTGTGTGTGTATCCTCTTCTCTCTTGACTGGAAGAAGACAATACTGAATTGAATATAGAGTACTGATAAAGGAGAATACTGTAACTAATGAGACTAGAAAAATGTACATAAATTCAGGAATATGAATTTCTCTTTATGCCTCGTATTCAAACTCATATAGTTACTAGATCATGCCAAAATGAAGAAAGGACTTAGCCTTAACATACATGGAGTAGGAAAAAATCCGTATGATATTTTTGAAAAAGATTGCACTATACTCCCTTAGAATTGCAAAAATCTCGTTGTTATTACGCCGTGCAATTTCGTATGAATTTCTTAACTAATCTAAGAACTTCCATTGCTATTGTAATATGAAGTCTCATATTAACTTCCAAATCTCCTCCAAAATGAATTTCTATATGCATGCAAGACAAAGTGTAGGGATGAATAGGGTGACTAATACAAACTCCCTTTCTACGTGTTTGCAAGGATGGCTAAGAGTAGTATCCACGTGTCCACTTAATTTGATTACCTAATGTCAAGAGTCACTCATTAAATATTCCTCCGCTTGCTGCCACATGGGAGGAGGGGGGCTTTTTCCCCACCTACAATTATCCACAAATCCTTAATTACATGGTTAATCTCCCATTAGACCAATAATTAATCAATTACCTACATAATTAAGAATTATCTCAAATTACTTAAAATACTACTCACTTTTAATACAGTTTATACATCTTACTATCATGGTCATATGGTACCTTGTATGACACTAGCCCATAAATATCGGGTATTATAGCTCGGAACGTATTTTATCTCAAATGGACAACCTTCAACGAAACTCATTTTCTTTGATTCGTTCACCCGTTATCTTTCACGGAACTTACCTCTCTCTTGTTATAAAATAGCATAAACGCTTATAATCTCAAGATAATATCATCCCCGAGCTTACATCGAATAACTTACGACGAAACCTTAACGTATGAAAACGCGAGATGTAACATTCTTCCCCTTTTAGAAACAATCGTCCTCGAATGTTTATTTTTAGAGACTTTGGGAAAATTTTACCAGAGTCTCCTTCGTACATTAGATTAAAACCAACTTGTACGCAGCCAGAAAACATACTATACATGTTGTCGGGCCCCTTTTTTCCTCGCGGAGTCTGGGTTTCGACATCTTGGGACAACTCATTTCCTTTTGGGAAGGGGTATGTAATTTGAAGAGTTTCCACCTAACGGATTTAAGGTGCGTTAGGGTACCTAATGCAAATAACTCAGAAACCGGTTTACATTACCAGAGATTGGGTAAGATCTCGAAATTACCTTGAGGGAAAGGTGTTAGGCACCCCTCGAGGTCCACAACAGTGGGTACCGACCAAACTCATTTTGGTGAATTAGGCATAAAACAATTTAAACAAATTAGAGATCATTTCAAAACTGGAATAAAGGGGATCCTAGGTTTGTTAGCCTATAGGATCACTTCTGTGCAATACTCGGTAAACTTTTCTCAAATAGAGGTGTTACGTGTAGCATTAGTGCACATGTCATCATATCCTTTACTACCCAATTACCCTCCCCTTAATTATTATCTAAGCACTCTATTAGTATCGAGTACGTATCCTATGCATGCATTACATGTCCTTACCTATGGTCCTGGAGGTATTTAGAACCTCTAGTTAAGGTGGTTCTAGACTCACCTACGGTGCTTAAAAGGAGAAAACTAGGCTTCAATCAAAACAGGTAGGACTGTCACATAAAAAAAGGGCAGTTAAAGGCTCATATTTACCTCCACCAATAAGCAAACAATTGCACGCCTCAAACAAACAGTTTTAAACGCTTTAAAGTTCTATAACAAGATATCTAGGTGAGCACAAAGCAGAATATGCAGCATTTTTGTTAAGGCGAGGCAGTGAATACCTAGTCAGTTTGCCTACTGATTTTATCACTTCTTGAATCTGGGCAGTTTATAAGCAGTCAAACAAAACATAGTTTTGAACTTCAGAATTTTAGTTGTCCTACAAGCTTTCCTAGGTGTGGATCAGTAGTATCTTATAGACATGTCATCTAAACATTAATCAGGACCAATTATAAACCAACGATTGATGCTTAACACACAGTTTTATCTGTTTAGACCCTATAGGCATGCTGTCGAGGTGCTAAAAAAATGATCACAAGCATTACAAAACTGATTTTACATATTTATCTCTACACGCATGATATCTAAGTGTTGGAATTGTTTTTACGCTTATTCCTTATTGGCATGATAGCTAGATGATGAAAATGATTTTTACACATATTTTCCTATGAGCATGGTATCTAGGCGAATGAAGTTATTAGCTAGTTTTCAAGAAAATTCAACAATGGAATTCCTAGGGACATGATTTCTAGTGCACATATGAATATTGAAAAACATGATTCGTGCAGAACTGTTCAATGACCTAGAAACAAGATTTCTAGGATGTAAATTCAACATAGTGAGATAAACCCTATGAACATGATTTCTAATGCAAATAAATACCATCACAACAGTCCTATAGGCATGGTTTCTACCTGATTCCCATATATATATATATATATATATAAGAGTCCCTCCCGTTTTACTATTAACCCCAATATCTGTTTTTACAAGAACTATTATTACAGATCAGATATAAATAAATTACAGAATGAAATTACTATACTATAGGGAGCCTAGAGTTGCCCAAAATGAAACCTGGGAAACTAGGCCTTCAACCAAGTCTGAAGCATGCCAGTATCTCATAGTACCCAAAATGGTATCCTGGTGTTTCAAAGTTCCCAAGGGCCTCAGGGACCCAAGGCAATGCTCACACCAGAAACCCTTTAAAGAAGACAGTTTTGTGAACAAATTTGGAAAGACCAGCCCCAGTGTGTCAGAGTTCAGAGGAGTCTCATGGACTCCTAGGCAATGCTCACACTGGAGGGCAGGATCCTAAGTGTCTAAGAGTAGGAAGTGAAAATAGTATATGAAAATAGGGAATAGTTTTAAGAAAACAGTTTAGAAGTAAAATAGGAATAAACACTATTATTGCAACACTCTGAGTTCAAACAAAGACTTCCAGCAATCTAACAAGGGACAAAAATAGGATCACAACCATTTCAAGCAAAGCTTTAACTTAGTTCATTAATTATCACTAGGTAGGCATATAACATGCTAGGAAATAAACAGACAACTATACAAATAACGGTAACATGGGTTGGGAACATAGACGTCATTAATCAGGAACACATAAAACTGGACAAGAGTTAAAGCATGCTAATTAACACAAAGCAGGTTGACATCTTATAACAGCCAGATTCCATTACACTGAATTAGGTCATAGTAACATACTGATCAAGAGACAAAAAAAAACAAGAAGCACATAAGTTTAATATGATAATAGCCAGATTCCATAACCCTGGATGAGACATAGCAACAGAAGTAGTCATGTTGATTTATACAGGAAAGTCATAGGAGTCGGGATCCATAGAAGTACTCATGCTAACCAAGATCAATAAACAGGGAAAACATAGGTAGGCAATACAAAGAAAAGACATGGATTTTACACAGAAATGGTCATACTAATTGAGTCAATAAACATGAGAGACAGAAGTTTAAACACATAAGTAAACATACTGATTAAAAGCAATAAACAGGAAATACATATGTCTAAATACAGAAGTAGTGAAATAGACAGGAAAGCACATAGGTTTAATCTTCACAGCATAATGAACGACAATAGGAGTAGAGACATACCAGATAAAGATAGCAAAACAGAAGGTGAAAGTATGCAGAACTCAGTGGTCTAGCCTTGGCTTTCAGCCGGCTAGACAGTGTAGCAAACACAAGTAACATAAAGGTTTGAATAAGAGTAAAGTTTGTGTGCGTGTGTGTGTTTCTTTCTGAATGTGTGCGTATTTTAAAGAAGTCAGAATGAGAGTTTATATAGCACTTAGTAAGGTAAAACAAATAAGGTAAAGAATAAATCAAAGTTCATAAAATAGGGTAATCAAAAATCAATAAATTAATTGGGGAATCAATTCATACAAAAGTCCAGAAAGGACCCCTTAAATTGGGGAGAATCCCTTAGCGACTCAGATTAGGATTCAAATAAGGTAAAGAAATCAATCATATACCATATAAGAGTCAATTAAATCCCCAAAATTAGACTAATATTATAATTAAGGCAAGTATTACTAATTGAAGTCACAAATAAGAAAATAGGTAAAATCACAGGGAAGCACTAATTTTAACCACAATATACTTCGAACCCTAAATAAAATCAGTTAGTATATTTGATTGACTGAGATAAATAAATAACGGGGAAAAAATTGAAGTAATCAGTGCAATAAACAAAAAGACCTAGGGTTTAAAGCGTATACACAAAATTAGTCAAACAAGTAAAGAATAATCGTATTCAACCACTTGGAAGTTAAAATAAATCTTTTGAAGAGAACTTAGGACGAACCCTAGTTATTAGAAAACAATGGAATCAAATAATAATAAGTAAAACAGAAGGTTTTTCGAAGAAAAATACCAAATAACACTCAGAAACAATTCAGATCTACAAGGATCTGAACAGACCCAAGTAGTCATAAGATTAGGGTTTTCGAAAATGACAGAGATGAAAGGAAACTTAGTCTAAAACCATATATTCGAACCATAAATAGGAATAAAATAATACTCACAAACGGAGATGGTCATAGACAGGCCTGTGAAAAGGTTTCGAACAAAACCCAAGTTGAATCTCTTGGAGATTCTTTCATAAATTGACATAATCGAACAACTAGAAGATGTAGATCCCATGGACGGAAATTACAGAGAAATCCCATGGACGGGGAGTTTTTCGGTGAAGGCGACTAGGATTTAGGGAGAGCGTTTGAGAGAGATGGGGAGGGGTTAGGGAACGAAGACGGCGGAACAAAAGGAAAATGAGGGGGTTAGGGTTGGCATTAGGTTAAAAAAGGAAGGAAATAATGTGGACCGTTGATCTCAGAGATCAACGGCCACGATTAGAGAAGGTTTGGGTCAGGTTGGATGAGGAATTGGTCCTAAGGCGGATTGGGCTAGGATTTAAAATATTTGGGCTGGTGTAATTGAGTTAAAACGAAATTGAAAGGGGCTATTTGTTAAATATCCAACTAATTCATAAAATAATTTGTAAAAATAATTAACAAATTATAAAAATTGATTTAAAAGAATTACTCAATATTATAAAAACATAAAAAGCTATTTTCTGGTGAAATAATGTAATAATGCATACATGGGCTATTATTGCAATTATAACCTCAAAAATATAAATATGGCTATTCATGAAATAATTAAAGCTTATTATAAATATAGGTGGTAAAATTAAGCCATAGACTTGTTATAAAGCCATTTGTGATGCAAGTAATAATTATTTATATAATAAAAATATTGGGATAAATTAATAAAACTCCTTAGAAAAAATGCAGAAATTATGGAAAAAATATTAGTTGATGCTCATGTACTATTTTGGAAGATAGATATGCATTTTGAAAGATAATATAGGGAAAAATTGGGTATCAACAACTGCCCTCTTTACCCGGGATGGATGAAAGAGTTGTCGGGTAAAAACATGATGGCCAATTTTGACTGAGTAGGGTGATTTGAGAGACATAGGCCGCACTCTGGTTTTCGAGCTGCTTACATATCCTTGGTTTTACAGGAATTAGGCCGTGTGTAGTTCTGGATTCACCAGCGGAGTATACAGATGAAGTTATCACAAGAATAGACACGAGGTTTTGGAATAAGTGAAACGGTTGCGGTGAGCGGTCAGGTTTGAGATAGTATGAAAGAATTGGAGCAAGAATGCTCCTGCCGGGATAAAGGATGTACTACAATCATATATCTGTGCATAAATTTAAATATGATACAAATTCCCTCCAGACCATGAGAATTGTCTTTGGACGGTTGAGGATGACGTCCTTAGACCATGATGTCCCGGGCCATGAGTTGTGCGATAAGGGATTCTCATGCCATGAGATGATGTTCTCGAGCCATGAAATGGTGCCTCTGAACCATGACGCCTTTGAATGATGATGTGCAGGTTTGAGAGATCCTCATGCCATGGCATGGTGTCTTCCGGCTATGAGGATGATGCCTTCAGATTATGACGCCTTCAGACAAGTTGGCGATATTTCAGCCCATGAGATGCAAAGACGTGATGCTAGAAGTAACAAGACAAGGCTTAGTCTTGTTATGAAGTTGAGGGTAGAGCTTATCCTGAAAGAAGAGAATAGATAATGTCAGAGAGACAGTGCTTAGTCTCGTGCAAAATTCGGGACAGGGCTTAGTCCCATGCAAGGTGAAGACAGTGCATAGCCTCATGCAAATAGAGAGATAGGGCTTCGCCTCATGCAAGATTTGAGACATGGCTTAGTCCCATGCAAATATTGAGACAGGGCTTAGTCTCATGCAAATAAAAGGCAATGCTTAGCCTTATGCAGATAGAGAGGCAGGGCTTAGCCTCATGCAAATTTGGAGGCAAGGTTTAGCCTCATGCAAGATTGAGACAGAGTTTAGGCTCATGCAAATAAAAGTCAATGCTTAGCCTTGTGCAAATATGGAGGCACGACTTAGCCTCATGCAAAATTCGGGACATGGCTTAGTCCCATGCAAATTGAAGGCAATGCTTAGCCTTGTGAAAATGTGGAGGAAGGTCTTAGCCTCATGAAAGTTTGAGACAGAGCTTAGTCTCATGAAGATTTAGGGACAAGGCTTAGTCCCATGCAAATTAGAAGGCAATTCTTAGCCTTATGCAAATATGGAGGCAGGGCTTAGCCTCATGCAAGATTCGGGACAGGGCTTAGTCCCATGAAAATTGAAGGCAGAGCTTAGCCTTATGCAGATAGAGAGGCAGTGCTTAGACTCATTCAAGATTTGGGACTGAGACTAGTCCCATGCAATGAGCAAATAATAGATGATAGCAGAGCATTTCTTAGCTGGAAGCGAATTCAGTGTCTTTGTTGTTATGAAGGTTATGATTCCGAGGTGTGCATATTCCTTGTTCCTGTATTCAAAGAAAAATTGTGAGTTCTGTAGGGGGGTCGGTTCGTGCCTCCACCGGCTTGCTTGATTTTCTTTGCTCTGTCTGAAGATCCTTTTCAAAGTATCGGGGCAACATTTGCTAAACAGAGTTTGTTTCAAAAGCAGGCATGCATGGTTTTTAAAGACATAGTAAATATAGTTTTAGAAATTGGTTAGATAAACCAGTTACTGTGACACGATAAAAAACATTGCGACTTCTTTTGCAGTAGAATTTTGAGGGTCCTCTTCAAAATTCTGGCCCAGTTAAATGGACAACATTTCTGACTGCTTTATATGCTGCGATCGGCTGAACTTGCTTCGAAATTTTGAGGGTCCTCCTCAAAATTCTGCCCTAGTTTCTCATTGTGGGGAAAATAGAAATTTTATTGAATCGTGACCGAACCCACAGGGCTGCCTACATATCCCCTATTAAACGGGAATCAGGTCGAGCGTAGTTCAATCATCTTTGTGAAGCTTTTCTTCAATTCCTGCACATAGTGTAGATATGGCAATATCTTGGAATTCTTGGTGGCCCATTCTCCTTGTACCTGGTGCACAAGCAAATTTGAATCGCCGATTACTACCAGCTTCTGAATGTTCATGTCAATAGACATGTTGAGTCCTAATATGCAAGCTTCGTATTTCGCCATGTTGTTGGTGCAGGGGAATCTGAGTTTTGCAGATACCGGATAATGTTGGCCAGTTTCTGACACCAAGATGGCTCCAATATCGACTCCTTTGAATTTTGCCGCTCCATCAAATAACATTCTCCAACTGTCGTAGGACTCATCAATGTCTTCACCTATGAATAGCACCTCTACATCGGGAAAATAAATTTTCAGGGGTTCGTATTCTCCTCCCACAGGGTTTTCAGCAAGATGATCCGCCAGTGCTTGTCCCTTAACTGTTTTCTGAGTTATATAAACAATGTCGAATTCACTCAACAAGATTTTCCACTTCGCCAGCTTCCTAATGGGCATGGGTTTCTGAAAGATCTACTTCAAAGGATCCATTCTCGATATGAGATATGTTGTATAAGCATAGAAGTAAGGCCTCAGCTTCCGAGCTATCCATGTCAGCGCAACATGTATATTCCAGCAGAGAGTATCGCGCTTCATATGGAGTAAACTTCTTACTCAGGTAACAGATGGCTTGTTCGTTTCTCCCTGTCTCGTCGTGCTGCCCCAGAACGCAGTCGAAAGCTCCATCTAGCACTACAAGGTAGAGTAGCAGTGGTCTACCTGGATCTGGCGGGACCAAGACCGGTGGTGTTGATAAGTACTCCTTGATCTTGTAAAAAGCCTTTCTACAATCTTTGATCCAACTAGTCGCAGCGTCCTTCTTCAACATCTTGAAAATTGGCTCACATATAACTGTGGACCGGGCTATGAAACAACTGATGTAGTTGAGGCGTCCCAGGAAACTCATTACATCCTTCTTACTCTTTGGTGGTGGTGACTCTTGGATGACTTTTACCTTTGATAGATCCAATTCGATTCCCCGACAGCTGACGATGAATCCCAATAACCTTCTGGCAGGAACCCCAAATGCACACTTTGTAGGGTTTAGTTTCAGGTTGTACTTCTGCAGTCGGTCGAAGAATTTCCTTAGGTCCGCTATATGATCTGTGGATTTCTTGGACTTAATGATGACATCGTCCACATATACCTCAATCTCCTTATGTATCATGTCATGAAAAATAGTAGTCATGGCACTCATGTAGGTGGCCCCAGCATTCTTTAGGCCAAACGACATCATCTTGTAACAGTACACCCCCACATAGTGTAATGAAAGCCATTTTCTCAGCGTCCTCTTCGTTCATCCAGATCTGATGGTAACCGGCTAAATAATCTACAAAGGACTAGAGTTCATGCTTATCACAATTATCGATTAAGATGTGTATGTTTGGAAGTGGAAAATCATCCTTTGGGCTGGCTCTGTTGAGATCCCGATAATCGACACAGACTCTAACTTTCCCATCCTTCTTCGGAACTGGCACGATGTTGGCTAAACAAGTTGGATATTCAACTACCCTGAGGACCTTGACCTTGATTTGCTTAGTAACCTCCTCTTTGATTTTCAGGCTCATATCAAGCTTGAATTTCCTGAGCTTCTGCTTCACTGGTGGACACGTCGGGTTTGTGGGCAACTTGTGAGCCACAATAGATGTACTTAATCCGGTCATATCATCGTATGACCATGGAAAGATGTCCTCATACTCCTTCAAGAACCAAGTGTACTCCTCCTTCTCTGACGGCGACAAGTGAATGCTGATGCGAGTCTCCTTGACAGTTTCAGAATCTCCCAAGTTAATTATCTCGGTTTCTTCCAGGTTGGACTTAGGCTTGTTATCAAAATCCTCTACTTCTATGACGATTTCCTCGGGTATGACATCCTCTTCTTCCAAATCAGTATCCTTTTGTTGCGTTGCCTCATTACATATCACAGTTGCTGGTTCAACGAGATAGGAAATAATAATGATGTATGGATAAAGATATGAGAGAAAAGTGGTAATAAGAAACATCAATTCATTGAAATAATAAAAGAGATTTTCAATAATTTAAACAATATTTTTGGAACATCGGAATTATTATTTAAAATAAAATGCCAAAAGGGAAATCATTTTTTTTCTTTGAAAACAAAATAAACAATGATTTTCAGCCTTGCTACCCCGGGACTCATCGGGCCCTGGATGGTCTGGCAGTCTAGTTCTTGAGGAATTTCCCTCTTTCCACAGCTTGGATGGTAGGTCCTTCCTCATCCTCCTCAATAATTACGCAGCAGTCCATGTCATCGTCTTCCAGAAACAGGTTCCTTAATGCTTCCAATGCTTCTTCCTCCTCTGATCCCCATATAATGTCGGCCTGATGGAAGGTTTGATTCAGATGCGGTATAGGCTACTCAAGTGGATAGTATGGACCACGCCATGGTGGTGACCAGTTGCGAGATTCCTGTCAGGTGTGCTGATATCCTAGCCCGAAAGTGGTACCATGGCGCTTTGGGTGTATCGTCTTGGAGATGCCTTGAAGATTTTTACCAAGACCCTTTCCAGGATAATACCATCTCCATGATAGCATGATTGCTATCTTTCTATCCCACTACTTATCTTTCTCGATCGCGTTCACCCTCTTGATACGATGATAGGTTTCTCCACCTAGCTTTCTTCTATTTTCAACCAGCGGGATGGTCTGACTGGTGTAAATGGGATTGATGCCATCTCCATGGATAATTACTTCTTGGTGGTTCCACTCGAACTTCACTACCTGACGCAAGGTTGAGGCTACAACCCCAGCGACATGTATCCATGGTCGTCCCAACAACAGATTGTATGATGCAGATATATCCATTACATGGAACTCGACATCAAACCATGTAGGCCCCATCTGCAGACAGAGATTAGTCTCTCCAATGGTAGATCTCTAAGACCCGTCAAATGACTTCACATTCATATCCCTTCTCGTATCTCATGTAAGCCTTTGCCCAACCTCTTCAATGTTGTCAATGGGAAAACGTTGAGGCTGGATCCCCCATCTATCAGGACTCTAGAAATGAACTTGTCTTCATATTGCACTGTAGTGTGTAGCGCCCTGTTATGATTCAAACCCTCGGGTGGCAGCTCGTTCTCGTGGAAGGTGATTTTGTGGCTTTCCAGCACCTGCACCACCATATTGGCCATCTCTTCGCTTGTGATGTTATTGGGCACATATGCTTCATTTAACACATTCATTAGAGCGTTCTTGTGTGCCTCTGAATTTTGTAGCAGTGATAGGACATATACTTGAGCAGGAGTCTTGTTCAAATGATCAATGACTGAATACTCCCTCGCCTGTACCTTTCTCCAAAGGTCATCCTGGCCTACTTAAATAACGGGCAGTTTGTTGGAGGCATGTTTACTGGACTCTCCCAAATGTTCTGGTGTATAAACTCTTCCTGTTCTGGTCATCCCTTGCGCATCGAAGTATTCTTCCATTTGGCCTTTCCTTTTCTTCTAGCTTCGACCACATAATCCCAGGGTACAACCTTGGTGTTGAAGGGCGATGTGGTTGACACTGTCACTATGAAGGTTGTGGCTACTTCCACCTCGAATGGAACATGTGCAACTGCAGGCGGTGCTACCTCAACTTCAAATGGAACTGATACGGTTACCTCAACCTCCACTGGCGGCTGTATCTGCACTATAATAGTGTGACTGTGGGTTTCTTAGGGTGGTCACCCTCTATGATAAGTCCAATTGATCCCTCAGGATCTCATTCCTCATTTGTCTCTATCACATTGATACCTTCATCCCTATGATCTGGGAGGGGGTTGTTGCAGACGTTGGGTGTAGCTTCCTTTGCCTGGATGACATTATTATCAATCAAGGTCTGGATCTTATCCTTCAGTGTCCGTCACTCATCAATGGTGTGCCCTTTCATACCAGAATGATATGCACATGTTTTATTTGGATTGACCCATTGGTATGAATTCTCCATGGCCACAGCAGGAATAAGGTTGACGTAACCAGCAGCCTTCAACCTTTCATACAGCTGGTCAATGGGTTTAGCAATGGCGGTGTATTGTTTGGGTGGTTTGCGGTCATAGTTAGGTCGGGGTCTTGGGTAGTTGGGATGAGTTGGAGGTGGCTGAAAGTAAGATGGTTGGGAATTATATGTATGGTAAGAAGTGGCTGGTTGGGAATATCTGGGAGGTGATGGTTGATATGTGGGTGGAGGTGTTTGGTATGCGAGTGGAGAGGTCTGATATACAAATGGAGTTTTGGGTCCTTGGGCGACCATTACTTTTCTCACGTCCTTCTTCTTCGATATACCCCCATATTGCAATGCTTTATTCATGGCCTGTAGTGCCTCGAAGTTTGTCACCATACCGCTCTTAATGCCCTCTTCAATCCTTTCTCCGAGTTTGATGATATCGGAGAACTTATGGTTTTCAATAACCATCAATCTTTCATAGTACTGTGGATCTTGTGCTCTAACAAAGAACTTGTTCATATGTTCTTCGTCCATTGCTGGTCTGACCTTGGCTGCTTCTGACCTCCACCGAGTAGCATACTCGTGGAAGGTCTAAGTTGGCTTCTTCTTTAAGTTCTGGATGTAGAAGACATCCGACGCATTCTCTGTATTAAACCTGAATCTATCCATGAAGTCGGACGCCACGCTCACCCAGTTTGCCCACTTCTTAGGATTTTGGCTTATATACCAGGACAAGGCATCTCCGGTAAGACTCCTCATGAAGAGCTTCATTCGGATCCTTCATCCTTTCCAGCCCCTACGAGCTTGTCACAATAAGTTCTCAGATGAACCTTGGGATCACCTGTTCCGTCAAACATTTCAAACTTGGGAGGTTTGTAACCCTCCAGTAGTTCCACATCTGGTTGTATGCAAAGATCTTCGTAGTTCAGACCTTCTATCCCTTTACCTCCTTTGACGCCCTTAACCCAACTTGTCAACTTCTTGAGCTCCTTAGCCATGTTCTTAATGAGCAGGTCCTTCTCACCGGATTCTGGTGCATAAGATATGGGTTGAATGAAGTGAGGTAGGGTTTCCACGTATATAGGGTTGTTTTGGTGACCGGGAGTTTGGGTATAATGATGATCATTGGTGGATTTCTGGAGTTCGGGAATAATTTGTGGGGTATTTTGTGGAGTATGGTGTTTTGCTGATATTGTAGAAAGATAGTTTGATTCTGTGGTGGGGTCGTATAATGGTGAGGTGCGGTAGGATTCTGTGGGCACTTGTTGGGTGTGTGCGGGGTTCTGGGTGTTTGAGTGGTTGACGTCTGGGATATTGAGTGTGAGGGAGAGGTTTGCTAGGCTACGGAACTACTCGAGTTCACCCTGAAGTTCTAGTATTCTCTGCTCAAGCCGTAAGACCGCATCATTTGGGGCCTGAGTACCCCGACCATCGGAAACTTCCGCATGTTCAGCATGTGTATTGTTGTCTTTTCTAGTGCCGTTCAAATCATCCATTTTTGCTTTTCATTTGCCTTTTGGTGGACTAGGAGGAGGAGAAGGTAGAGGGCCCCTGGATCTGGTGTGATAAGCTGATGATGCCAGTATGCGCGAATCAACCTTTGGGGAATGGGAATAATCAAAAGAAAGAAAAAACAAAAAGGTAGCCAAGTCAGTAAGAGTTCTGAAAAGAGTATCTGCAGTATTTAAACACATATTGCGGGAATGTAAATTCGCGTCCTAATTTGGGAACCTCGTTGTGCCCGAGGTAGACCTAGCGACAAATTATTTTGGAGAACTTAAGTGCCAATAAATGCCTCATTTAATTAATGTGAAAACACACAAATCCCTAAACAACTCTAAGATAATAAAAGATAAGTCACTACTGACACTTGGCCTTATTACATTTTGGTAAAGAAAATAAATCTAATCTACTTGGTCCTAGAAGGACCTTCCCCAGGTTTGATATTCCTGACTCCGTCGACCAGGTTCCCCAGTTCGCGCAGGCCCAACAACAGGTAGACTCTTGCTAAATGTCCTCCCTCGCTTCCTTCAGCATTCTGGCATTCGGCAACCCTCTTTCTTAGTTTTTCTTCCAGTTCCATTAAACCCTGCTCCAAATATTCTACCCTTTCATTGGAGGTGATAGCCATCTCCTTCCATTCATTGATCAGTCTCATGTTTTTCTCGTGTATCTCCTGATGTTCGTCCTCAGAGTCATGAATCCTCTTGTGCAATTGTTGTATTTTACTTGGGTCTCAGCATCCTCATCTATGACCCTATTTCCCCGACCGATTCCTGGCTCCACTATCCCAGCTATGTTGTCCTCTAACCATGTCGGGTAGAAAGGTGTATGTCCCGCATGATACCTGTCTGGCTCAATGGTGTTCTTCTCCACAATAATCTTCAAGTGCCACATATGCTGAGCTTGACACCTGTAAGGGATGTTGTCATCCTGAAAATCTGCACGGAAATGAGTCATCTTCGCAACCCGCGGTACGACTTGCGTCTTGCCTGCTTGTCTCATAACCTTGATGGGAACATAGGGGTATATCCCCCTTAACCCGATCAACACTAAGTGAGGATATTCCCTAGACCTGATGATGAACTCGTCAGTAGGGAACCATTGAAACATCCACTGGATCTGATCCTCGGTTAAATTGTCGAAGAACTCTACCCATTCCTCAGCACTTTCTGGTTGAGCCTACCTGTCTGGGATATAAGTCAACCTTTTAGGGTGATGGAAGGCTATATGATCATTCCACGCCCTTCGTGGAACTCCTGACGACATTGACCCTTTTGGAGATGCTCCAATAACCAAAGTTGCAGTAATAGATTACAACCTTCGAAATGTTTGAACCCCTTCTGGCATCGGTCCAAAGCCCAGTAGATGTTAGCTATAATCATAAGGACTATGTTGTATGTTTGTCCCTCGATTCCTTCCATTAGAGTTTTGGCTACCATAGACAGTCTAGTGTGGATTCTGTCCCCTTTCATTGGGAACACTGTCATGCCCAAGAAGCAAACAACGAACACAAAAACTCTGCGGTGAACATGACCCAAGGAAGTGATGGAAAACTCATCATGGAAAATACGGTAGGACTTGATATGGTCGTATCTTTCATACAAGTAGTCAAATGGTACATAAGATTTCTTTAAGCACTCCAAATCAGCGTTCTTCTTCAGACCCATCATCTTTAGGAATCCCTTAACATTGCAATTTTTTGGCACCAATAGACCAGGGATGTCCCAAGGTAGCCCAGCAAATCCCCCTATTTCTTCTAGGAGTGGGGACATTTCTATGTTCCCAAAGCGAAACAAAGACCTTTCATTATCCCAGAATAGGGTTGCAGCTTCAATCAGCATGTTGTTGGGTTGAATGTCTAACAGAGATGGCAAATTTCCTAGTACTTTCTTCACATGTTTCTTGTCACTCAAGGAAAGATCTTCCCACCAATCCAGTAGGAGCGGTGGTATATTGTGGACCATGTCGAACCTGGGGACCTCGTGCCTCATTTTCTGCAAAACAAAAAGGTTAGGCCCTTTCCCCCTACTGATTCGACTATTTATACATCCATGATTAGCATATTGGCATTTAGTTCTCAAAAATTAATGCACAAAACGTTGTTGCGTCCATTGGGATTATGAAAACCCCGGTGGACTTTTGGATAAGGCTTGTCTTAAAGGGTTATTATGTGGACAACATATTAACCTAGATAGGCTTGACCATGATGCATGTACAGTTATAATCGGAGTAAGGTTTCTGTGGGGTCTAGACTGGCACCCTTAAGCGGACAACTTGAGGGGGAAAGGCACAGAACCGTCGATTGCACCGCTGATCGACTAGTTTTACTGCAAATAACCCTTTCATAATTTAAAGGGTGATATATAGGAAGAGCGCAACCACTCTTCAAGCATTTCTAAAGGATTGATTACGCATGAGTGGAATATGATGTTGAGCATGATTTATGCACCAGTAAATAGCATGTTGTCACGTATTTTCATGTTAGAAAGATAATAAATGCGGTATTTAATAATTGAAAGACGTTTAAGAAAGAAAACATGGAGACAAGATAGTTTCGTAGTAAAAGAGATCATAAATACTTGAAAACAAACAATTAAGTTCACATAAAGGGAAAGGGAAAGGGCGCACATGTATCAACAAAATAAAACATGCTTAGACCAATTCACAAAACAAATTTGTCATGGTAAGAGCCTAAGATATTATCCCCAGTAGAGTCGTCATGCTGTCGCGCACCCTTTTTCCTCACGGAGTCCGGGTTTCGACATCTTGTGACAACTCATTTCCTATTGGGAAGGGGTATGGAATTTGAAAAGTCTCCACCTAACGAATTTAAGGTGCATTTGGAAACCTAATGCAAATAACTCATAAACCGGTTTACATTACCAGAGATTGGGTAAGGGCTCGAAATTACCTTGAGGGGAAGGTGTTAGGAACCCCTCGAGGTCCTCAATGGTGGGTCCCGACGAAACTCACTTTAGTGAATTAGTCATTAAACAATTTAAACAAATAGAAATCATTTCAAAATGGGAATAAATGGGGTCCTAGGTTTATTAGCCTATAGGATCACTTCTGTGCAATACTCGGTAAGCTTTCCTCAAATAGAGGTGTTACGCAAAGCATTAACGCACGTGTCATCATATCCTTTACTATCCAATTACCCTCCCCTTAATTATTATCTAAGCGCTCTAATAGTATCAAGTATCCTATGCATGCATTACCCGTCCCTTACCTATGGTCCTGGAGGTATTTAGGACCTCTAGTTAAGGTGGTTCTAGACTCACCTATGGTGCTTAAAACGAGAAAACTAGGCATCAATTAAAACAGGTAGGACTGTCACATAAAAAAAAGGGCAGTTAAAGGCTCATATTTACCTCCACAAATAAGCAAACAATTGCACGCCTCAAACAAACAGTTTTAAACGCTTTAAAGTCCTATAGCAGGATATTTAGGTGAGCACAAAGTAGAATATGTAGGATTTTTGTTAAGGCGAGGGAGTGAATACCTAATTAGTTTGCCTACTGATTTTATCACTTCCTGAATCTGGGCAGTTTATAAGCAGCCAAACAAAACACAGTTTTGAAGTTCAAAATTTTAGTTGTTCTACAGGCTTTCCTAGGTGTGGATCAGCAGTATCCTATAGACATGTCATCTAAACATTAATCAGGACCAATTATAAACCAACGATTGATTTCTAACAGGCAAATTTATCTATTTAGACCCTATAGGCACACTGTCTAGGTGATGAAAAAATGATCACAAGCGTTACAGAACTGATTTTACATATTTATATCTACAAGCATGATATCTAATTGTTGGAATTGTTTTTACACTTATTCCTTATTGGCATGATGGCTAGATGATGAAACTGATTTTTACACATATTTTCCTATGAGCATGATATCTAGGCGAATGATGTTATTAGCTAGTTTTCAAGCAAATTCAACAATGGAATTCCTAGGGACATGATTTCTAGTGCACATATGAATATTGAAGAACATGATTCATGTAGAACTGCTCAATGACTTAGAAACAAGATTTCTAAGATGCAAATTCAACATAGTGAGATAAACCCTATGAACATGATTTCTAATGCAAATAAATACCATCACAACAGTTCTATAGGCATGGTTTTTACCTGATTCCCACAAAATATATATATAAGTCCCTCCCGATTTACTATTAACCCCAATATCTGTTTTTACAAGAATTATTATTACAGACCAGATATAAATAAATTACAAAATGAAATTACTATACTATAGGTACCCTAGATAGGACCAAAATGAATCCTGGGAAATCATGCCTTCGACCAAGTCTGAAGCATGCCAGTATCTAATAGTACCCAAAATGTTATCCTGGTGTGTCAAAGTTCCCAAGGGCCTCACGGACCCCAGGTAATGCTCACACCAGAAACCCTTTAAAGAAGACAGTTTTGTGAACAAATTTGGAAATGCCAGCCCCAGTGTGTTACAGTTTGGAGGAGTCTCATGGACTACTAGGCAGTGCTCACACTAGAGGGGCAAGATCCTAAGTGTCTAAGAGTAGGAAGTGAAAATAATATATGAAAATAGGGAATAGTTTTAAGAGAACAGTTTAGAAGTAAAATATGAATAAACAGTGTTATTGCAGCACTCTGAGTTCAAACAAAGACTTCCAGCAATCAAACAAGGGACAAAAACAGGATCACAACCATTTCAAGCAAAGATTTAACTTAGTTCATTAAGTATCACTAGGTAGGCATATAGCATGTGTCGCGCCCCTTTTTTTTCTACCGCATGGGTTAGGCACGGAGAGATCAGATTTATGAAATTTTGGACAACTTTTTAAAATAAAGGGTTTAAGGAAGAGTCGCCACCTAAAATTTTTATGGTGCGTTAGGGCACCTAGAGTTGATAACTCATGAACTAGTTTGCATTACCGGAGATTGGGTAAGGGCTTGAAATTATCCCAAGGGGAAGGTGTTAGGAATCCCTCAAGATCCACAATTGTGGGTCCCAGCCAAGAAGTTTTGTGAATTTGTACGGTGAACAAATAGAAAGTAAGGTTCGTATAAGAGGGGATTTCAAACAAACATGAAAATATTTAAATGTTTTGGAGAAAGCATTAGAATAAGCATTTGAAAAGAACTGTCCTAGGTTTAAAGTTATAGGGATCACATCAATGCAATACCCGGTATGTCACACCTCGAAAAGGCGGCTACACGTGGTATTAGCGCACCAGTCATCATATCCGTATTCTACCCTTCCCACCCCGTAAAGGTTATTTAAAATGCGTGTGTTGGTTACGAATGCTTATTGCGTGCCATTACCCGCCCCATCCTATGAGTCCTGGAAGGTATGCAAGACTACTAATCCTACAATGTGAGTACTAGGCTGAACCCCTAGGCTTAAAGGATAAAATACTAGGCGACATGCATAACAAGTAGAACCTCACATATAAAGGGTCACATATGGGGGGAAATAAAGGCTCATAGATCCCTCCACGGGTAGACATACAATTGGAACATCTCAAACACACTTAAAGTCTTAAAGATGGGGTTAAAAAAAGAGTTTTGAGTAAAACAGTGAGTTGCAAGAGGAGTCTGATTTGGAAAACTTAATGAAGGAGTAATTCAGAGAAATATTTGATTTTTTTAGAAATGCAGTTGTTTATGGGGAGTGGTATAATTCAGAAGTATAATGATTTAAAGCTTTCAGGAAACATAGCCGAAAATTAGTGAGGCCTGGTTTTGAAGTAAAAAATAGTGATAAGTGACCCAAAATACAATAGCTTAACACATATGGTAATTAAAGATAATTGTAGTGAAGAAGTAATAAGTGGTACCAAAAATACAGTAGCTTTAAATATCCAGAGCAAGGGTTCAAAATGGCACGATTTTTAGTGGAGTGAAGTATCTTTGAAAACCCAGTAGTTTAAAGCATAACAATGCAAAACTCAGAAAGTCCTAAGGGAAGCAAATGTACAATTTCGAGACTGTTTTAAAATAGAGCCAGAGTTTTAGTAAAACAAACTGAACCTCAGTGAGGTAAAACAAGAATGGGCGCAATAGGGTTCAAAAGATTAAAGAGGTTGATTAGCCCTAAACATAATTGGTTTAATTTTATCGCATTCGGCCTAAAGTTGCCTAGGCGTCATATACATTGCCTAACTATCTCAAAAGGTGAACATGCATATTTGGATTCTGATTTTAAAGAATATATTTGCAGAAAATGTTTCAAGTAGGCTAACCGCATTTTATTAGATTAAGCATGCTAATTAGGCGTTTTAACGATTTGCAATTCAAACAAGTATAAGATCCTAAACAACAGGATATCTAATGCACATAGAAGTTCCTAACACGTGGTTTCTAAGATGGAAATGCAGTAATGACCTTATGACAGTTTATTATGCTTGTTATTAACTAATCAGGATTATGGAATGAGGATGGTAACCTGCTGAAAGTGAAAGACCTAAAAACAGGATTTCTACTATGTGAGATGCATGTCCTATACAAGTTATTTAATGCACAAATAAAGTCCTATAGGCATGTTTTTTACCCATCACCTAAGCTAAGCATGCATAATTCCCCCCACATTCACTATCCAGCCCCAATATTCGTTTACAAGTTATTACAAACCTGAATAATAAATTACATTAATGAAAGGAAAAATACGAAGCTACTTCTATAGGGAGCCTTCAACTAGGCCCAATCTCCCAGCCTCACTCCCTTCGAGTTTCACAACCTTAATGGCCTGGGTGTGGCAAAGCTCCTAAGGGGCCCAATGGATCCCTGGTCAATACCAGCACCCAAGCAAATTGCAAAGATTTTAATAAGTGTAGTGTAGAGTTACCAACCTTGTGTGTCAAAGTTCAACGAGTACTCAGGGGTACTCAAGGCAATGCTCACACGAAGGGGTAGGACCTAATTTTCTACGAGTAGTGTGAAGTGCAGGGAAGAGAGGAAAGTTCATAGTTTAAGAAAGGAGTTTTCAAAATTGGAGAGTTATTTTGAAAGATTAACTTAAAATAAACAGAAACATTAATCAAAAGTTCAACAATACAGGATTGCACACAAGGATAATGGGGCAAAAGGGAAAAATAGATCACATAATAACACCAAGAGATACAGAGACTTATGATAACTCAACTAAGCATGAGTACACAAAATCAAAGAGGTTCAGGGGACCAAGAAATGGTCGAATTTAGACATAATAGCAGGCACTAATAAAATACATGTAGCACTGGTAAGATGAGGAGCAAATGATAGCCATAAACATGTAAGTCATAAGTAGTAATAACATATAAAGGTTCATGGGAATTAGGGACACTTGATACTTGAACAGGAAAGAGATGGCCTAGCAGGTGTATACAAGAATAGGTAAAGCAAGTATAGACCTAATCATAAACATGTAAAGAGATAAGCTTAGCAAGTATCAACAGGCATACATGGCATTAATTGCATGTAGAACAGTAGAAGCATAAGTAGAGAACAATTAAGAACATGACATATTGAAGTAGTAATAACCACATTGGTTTGGAACTTTGAAATTAATTAGGACATACCAATAGCAAGAGAGCACAGCATAATAAAATAGCCAAGTATGAGCACAATAGCAGCCCTGGCTTACAGCCGGCTACTAAGAGACAAGAGCAGGGAACAACAGTAGAACAGAGAAAGAAAGAGAGCAAGAGCACAAGAGAGAATAGTGTGTATTGTTGTGTGTGTTGTGCAATGTATCAGTGTCCTCAGTATGAATCTTAGTGTTAGTGTCTTAAGAGTGAAGGCAGAGAATATATAGTTGAAAATCAAGTAGTGAATAAGGTAAAAAATCAAGTCAAGTAGTAATTGAAGGAACTCGAAATCAATTAGTCAGGAAGTTAAGGCAAGTACTCCCTTAACTAAAGGGATTTTATTCAATCGGTAAGAATCAGTAATATAGAGGGCAAGAAGAATCAGTACATGATTAATAAGGAAGGAATCAATTTTAGTTCAGTAAGTTTGGGACTCGGAATCAATTAGTGTAACAAGCAGTGCAAGTACTCCCTTAATTAAGGGAGTTAACTTCAAACGGTAATAAGCAGGTAACAAATAAGGAAAGAGACTATACATAGCTTTGAGGAAATAATTCAAGTAGCAAGTATAGAACATACAAATTAGGCTAGATACATAATACTCTAATTAAGTAAACAATGTAAGAATCAATTAACAGCATAGCCAATCACATAATAAGGCAAGAGATAAAAGGAAATCAGTAAAGATGCTGTCACAGGAAAGTAGTGAGGCTAGCCTAGAGTGGATTCAAATCAAGGGAATCAGCACCAAATCAAAGGAAAGTTTTGCACAAATAAGGAAACAATTCAGGCTCAGCCAAGAGTCATAAGGAAAATACATAAAATTACAGCTTTAAGGAAAGTACCACAGCCTTAAAGAAAACTCATAAGAATCAGTATAAAATCACCATGTAAACAATCAATAGGATATATAGTCTAGTTTACCAAATGATATATAGCCCATTTTGAACAATATCAGGGAAGACCCTAAGAAAACAACACAGAACAATAGGGGATTGAAATACTAGCACCAAAATTAAGTAGAGAGCATAGAACTCCGAGAAGAATCCAGAGGAACACACAGACAAGCAAACATGACGAACATAATATGAATACAAACCCTAAAACTGGGGTTTCTTCATAAACATGAGATTTAAGCAGGAAAAGTGTCTAAAAATATACTTGAACTCAAGATTAGCGCTAAAAATCAGAAGATAAGGTTTTTTCAAAAGGGGTTGAGAAACTCTAGTTTCGAAAAAGGGACAAAAGCATTTTAAACTTGAATATTAGTAAAGATCGAGTAGAGAATGATTCAAAACAGGAAGGAATGAGTCGAAAATCATTAAAATACAGAGATTTAAAGGTTTGGGTCAGGATTAGGGTTTCGTGAGAAACCTAGAGAGAGAAGTAAGGGAAAACCCGGTTGTGAAACTCAGGAAAATGGCCTTTAGAGCACCATTGAGTCAAAAACCATCGGAGACGGCCGGAAACAGCCTTAAGCGGAGCTTCCAGTGGTGGTCCGGCATGGTCGGAGCCCATGGAGGTCTTAGAGATTGAAGAGACCGGAGAGATAAGGCTTCAAGGCGGCTGGTGGTCGAAAGAGGTTAGACTGAAAGTGGCCGGAGAAAGACATCAGAGAAGACGAAGAACCAGAAGGTTCTAGAGAGAAGGGGGAGAAGAAGAACAAAGAGAGAGAGTGAGGAGTCTCGAAATGAGACGGGGAGGGGGGTTAGGTGGGAGTTAATTTAGGAAAGGGGGGATCTGGGCCGGTAAGGGTTAGGATTGGGATGGGGTCTTGGTTAATTGGGTTTGATTTTTAGGGGTTTAAATGTGGCTAATATTTAAACAAAAATAGGCTAGGTGTTAAATACCCAATAAATAGGTAATTAATTAAATAAAATAGCCAATAATTATATAAAAATAAAATTATGCTAGAAATAAGCAAGATTATAGTAATTGGCTAATATTAAGTGTAAAATACATAATTTTCGAATTAAAATAATATGAAATTTCTAATTGGGCCATAATTGCAAAATTGTTGTAATTGGAGTTAAATAAACCCAATTGGCCAATTTGTGAAATAGTTAGATTTTAATAGATAAGAAATGATTGTTAATGACATACTGAACTGGAAAATATATTGAAATTATTTAGAACACAATTTATGAATTATTTAAAATATGAAATATTAAATAAAATGGGAAATAATAAAAATATGAAAAAATAGGGAAAAATACCCATTATTGCAAAGAGTAATTTTGAAAGCTTATATGAAAGTTCGATAGTAATTTGAGGAAAAATTGGTATCAACAGCTGCTCCTCTTTACCCGGGAAGGATGAAAGAGTTGTCGGGTAAAGATATGAT
>ML275080.1:0-18860 GCA_005239495.1 Nicotiana undulata | reverse complement strand
ATAAATATGCATGCAATTAACAGTTTCTGAGACTAAGGCATGAAAATATACTATAACAGGACTAAGTACATGGAAACAATAATCATAAACAAAGACAGCAATAATCGATCGTTCCGGTCTGAACATATCGACGTAAAGCCTTTACATTTATACTTAGCATGATTCTATTGTGTTCAAGGTAAACGCAACTTTCACAGTACCAATATCAACCTGAGATAACCATTAGGCAGTGCCGTGGGATGAGCCAGGCTACAAATATCCGGTGTACTCTCGCATGCCCGTCAGTTGGCAAGTGCGTCACCTTAATTAACATCAAATATCAAACAGTTTGGGGTTTCGAACCCTCAGTTCCAAGTTTGAAAGCGTTACTTACCTCAAAACCGACTAATATACTACTCCGCAGTGCCCTTGCCTCTAAATTTGTCCTCAGAGCGCTCCCAATCTACCAACAATCAGATGTATATTATTATAATATGCTAAGGAATGAATTCCAATCGAAATTTATCAAAAATACTCAAAAATCCCGAAATTGGTCAAACCCGACCCCCGGGCCCACGTCTCGGAATCCGGAAAAATTTACGAAACTGAAATCCTTATCTTCCCCCGAGTCTACTCATATAATATTTACCAAAATCCGACCCCAAATACTTCTTCAAATCATCACAAGAATTTCCCAACTTTTCTTCCCATTTCCCCCAAATTTCTACTTTGATTCCACAAATTTCATGGTAATAATCAATACTAGTTCGTGAAATTAGACCAAAAGTGATTAAGGAACACTTACCACAAGGCTCCCATTGAAAATCTCTGCAAAATCTCCCTTCTCCCGAGCTCTCTAATGGAGTTTTGAAAAATGGCTAAAAACCTTCGTTTTGACACTTAACTTAAACTTTCTGTCCAAGCTTTCCGCACATGCGGTAGTTTCTTCGCACCTGCGGTCCCGCAACTGCGCTCAGGGGGACCGCACCTGCGAAAAATCCCAAGGACCTCAACTTCCGCACTTGTGATCGATCTCCCGCACCTGCGGCCTCGCAGGTGCGGCAATTACCTCGCGCCTGCGGCCTCGCAGGTGCGACGAATTCCTCGCACCTGCAGACCACTCCCCACTCAGCCAAATCTCGCACCTGCGGAGCCTAGTTCTCTCCTGCGGAACTGCACCTGTGGCTCCCTTTCTGCACAGCAACAACAACCTGCAGAATCACCAAAGTCACTCCAAACTTCCCGTTAACCACCCAAAACCATCCCGAGCCTCTCGGGACCCCAACCAAACATACCAACGCATCATGTATGACCATTCAAACTTAGCCTAACCTTTGAAACACCAAAAACAATGTCAAAACTCCAAAAACTCGTCGAATTCAAGCCTATGAACATTGAAATTTCTAAATTCCACAAACGATGCCGAAACTACCCAAAACAACTCCGATTGACCTGAAAATTTGCAGACACATCCAAAATGACATTAGGAACCTGTTCAAATTGTCAAAATTCCATTCAGACCCCGATAGCCTATTTTCCACTGCCGACCGGAAATCGCCTTTCGTATATAAAGATATGGGTTTCTAGGTTTAGATCGAAATTACATCCCCCAAAACCTATACTCATTCGTGTTTCACTTGTGCGTTTACAACATCCATTGCTTCTGNAAAAAAAAAAGGACGAAGTAATTTCGTATATAAAGATATGGGTTTCCGGGTTTAGATCGAAATTACATCCCCCAAAACCTATACTCATTCGTGTTTCACTTGTGCGTTTACAACATCCATTGCTTCTGACTATGTCGATGAAATGGGACCGCGAAGACAACCCACCACTAGAGCTTGCTTTGCTCTCGCTCCGCTCCAAAACTATATTTCGCCAATTCAAGCCTAATTCTACACCGGACATCACAAAAACATTCCGGACATGCTCCTAAGTCCCAAGTCACCTAACGAAGCTATCCGAGCTATCAAATTTGCATTCCGAGGTCATTTACCAATAAGTCATCTCCGGGTTGACTTTTCCAACTCTAAGGCTACTTTTAGTGACTAAGTGATTCAATTCCTTCTATAACCACTCCAAACCTAAGCTAACCAATTCTAACTCATCATGAACAGTCTAACCAATCTACAATAGTGCAGAAACACAGAAAATAATGCATGTTCTACGTAACGACCGACCGAGACGTTACATTCTCCCCCTCTTAAACAAACGTTCGTCCTTGAACGGGTCTAGAAACATACCTGGAGTCTCAAACAAGTGAGGGTATATGTTCCGCATCTCCCTCTCGGTCTCCCAAGTAGCCTCCTCCACTGGCTGACCTCTCCACTGCACCTTCACTGAAGTTATATCCTTGGACCTCAACTTTTTGACCTCGGTAGCCAAAATAGCCACTGGCTCCACCTCATAAGACATATCATCCTTGAGCTGAACTGTACTGAAGTCCAAAACATGAGACGGGTCACCAACATACTTCCGAAGTATCGACACATGGAATACCGGATGAACGCTAGACAAGCTGGGTGGTAAGGCAAGTCTATAAGCCACCTCTCCAACCTTCTGAAGTACCTCTAAAGGATCAATGAACCGGGGACTAAGCTTGCCCGTCTTCCCAAACCTCAAAACACCCTTCATGGGTGACACCTTCAGCAGAACCTTATCACCCTCCATGAAAGACACGTCCTGAACCTTCTGGTCTGCATAGCTCTTCTTCCTAGACTAAGCCGTGTGAAGCCGATCCTGAATCAACTTCACCCTCACCAACGCATCCCGAACCAAATCTGGGCCTAATAGCCTATCCTCACCGGGCTCAAACCAACCAACCGGAGATCTACATCTCCTACCATATAAAGCCTCATATGGCGCCATCTGAATACTAGACTGGTAGCTGTTGTTATATGAAAACTCTGCTAAAGGCAGAAACTGCTCCCACGAGCCACCAAAATCAATCACACAGGCAAGCAACATGTCCTCCAAGATCTGAATAGTCCGCTCTGACTGCCCGTCAGTCTGAGGGTGAAATGATGTGCTCAACTCTACCTGCGTACCCATACCTCTCTGCATAGCCCTCCAAAACTGTGATGTGAACTGAGTACCCCTGTCTGAAATGATAGAAACTGGGACCCCTTGCAATCAGACAATCTCCCTGATGTAAATACCAACTAGCCTCTCCGAAGTATAAGTAGTACTGACAGGAATGAAGTGCGCCGACTTGGTCAGTCTATCCACAATGACCCAAATAGCATCAAATCCCTTCGGAGTTCGTGGAAGCCCAACTACAAAGTCCATGGTGATCCGCTCCCACTTCCACTCTGGAATAACCATCTCCTAAATCAATCCACCTGGCCTCTGGTGCTCATACTTGACCTGCTGGCAGTTGAGACATTGTGTTACATTCTCAACAATATCCCTCTTCATCCGCCTCCACCAATACTGCTGCCTTAAATCCTGATACATCTTCACGGCACCTAGATGAATGGTGTACCATGAGCTATGGGCCTCTGCTAATATCATCTCTCTAAGGCCATCTACATCGGGCACAAAAATACGGCCCTGCATCTTCATAACCCTGTCATCACCAATAGTCACATCCCTGGCATCACCTCGACGAACCATGTCCTGAAGAACCAACAAGTGCCATTCATCGTACTAGCGTGCTCTAATCTGATCATAGAGAGAAGACCGGGAAGCCATGCTAGCTACTACCCGTGGAGGCTCTGACAAATCTAATCTCACAAGCTGCCCTGCTAGGGCCTGAACATCACGTGCCAAGGGTCTCTCTGCTGCTGAAAGATAGGCCAAACTCCCCAAACTCCCTGCTCGGCGACTCAGGGCATCAGCCACTACATTGGCCTTCCCCGGATGATATAGAATAGTGAGGTCATAATACTTAAGAAGCTCCAACCATCTTCTCTGACGTAGATTCAAATCCTTATGCTTCAGCAAATACAGCAAGCTACGATGGTCCGTAAAAATCTCACATTGTACCCCATACAAATAATGACGCCAAATCTTCAAAGCATGAACGATGGCAGCTAGCTCAAGATCGTGCACTGGGTAATTCTTCTCGTGCACCTTCAACTGTCTGGACGCGTAGGCAATCACCCTACCGTCTTGCATCAAAACCGCTCCCAAGCCAACTCTGGAAGCATCACAATAGACAGTGTAAGAACTCAAACCAGTAGGCAATACCAACACCGCAGCTGTAGTCAATGCTGACTTGAGCTTCTGAAAGCTCTCCTCACATGTAACTACCCGACCGGTCGTTTTATGTTATCCGACCCCGTTCCTCTGTCTAAGTCTTCCCATAGTGGCTTCTAGTTATTTGTGACTTGCGGGGACTGGTGGTTCAGGATTTGGAAGTGTTTTGAGCAATATAAGAATACTTGGTTCCTTAAGGTTGGCCTATTTGGCCAAGTTTGACTTCGGTCAACATTTTGAGCAAACGACCTCGGAATCGAGTTCCGACATTGTCAGTAGCATCGTATGATGATTTTGGACTTGAGCGTATGTTCGAAAAGGGTTTTTGATAACCCGGGAGCGCTTCGGCGCCCGATATAGAAATAAGGATTTCCTTAAATTTGAAATTTGGTTTGGAACGTGATTTTATGATATCAAGGGCCGAATGAAATTTCGGGACCGGGAATAGTTCCGTTATGTTATTTATGACTTGTCAGCAAAATTTGAAGTCATTCCGAATACTATAGGTCGGTTCGGTGCATTGAAATGAATTTTAGAACTTTAAGTTCAAAGTGTTGATTCAATTTGGTTTTGGAGTCAAATTCTAAGTTTTGTTGTTGATTTTCACGTTCTGGATGTTCGAGCGAGTCCGTATCATGAATGCAGACTTGACAGTGCCTTTGTATGGGGTCCCGAGGGGCTCGGGTGAGTTTTGGACTCCCGGGAGCTAAGTTCAGAAAACCAGATTTTTGCTATCTGGTTTCCTTCTTCACGATCGCGGAACGTGGGCCGCGTTCGTAGAGAAGAAAATAGGCTGGGCTGCTAAATGCTCTTCGCGTTCGCAGGAATCTCTCTGCGATCGTGGAAGGTCGGGTCCCTGACCTTCGCGATCGCATCCCTGCCTTCGCGATCGAGATGGTCTGGATCCCTGGCCTTCACGATCGCAACCCCTTTCCCACGTTCGCATAGAGTTAGGTCGGGACCAGGCCCGTTTACTCTTTGCGATCGCAGGACCTCCTCCGCGTTCGTAGAGGTCTGGCCAGGTTGCCTTCGCGATCGCGGGCCCCTTTTCGCGTTCACATTGAAGGGTCTCAGGCCCTAGGCCATTTGGTCTTCGCGATCGCGGGCCCCTGATCGCGATCGTGGTGAAGAGGAAATCTGGGCAGTTAATTTATATACGGGATTTAAGTCTCATTCCCCATTTCCATCTTCTTCCTTGAGTTATTTGAGAGCTTCCAAGAGGACCACTTAACCTAGTACTTGAGGTAAGTAAATTCCTTATTAACACTAGTTTCAAGCATCAATTCCTAGATGAATTCTCTACTAAATTATCAAAAATCATGAATTTGGGTAGTAAAATTAGGGATTTTGAGGAATTTATGAATTGTCCTTTTAAAGACATGAATTCAAGTAGAAACTAAATAACTTTGATCCTTAGGCTATGGGTGAGCGATTCCTTCGAGAATTTTCAGAATTCGAGCGTGCGGGCTCGGGGTTGAAATTTAGAAATTCTTCAAGAATGTGAATTTTGGGATAAATGAGATAATCCCTTTTCTTTGAACATGAATTGATGTAATTATACTATATTTGGCTAGTTGCGAGCCGTCGAGAGTAGACTTCGGAGATTCGGGCGCATCCTTGATCCGAGGGGTGATTTCGTCACGAGGTGAGTCTCATTTCCAACCTTGTAAGGGGGGAAATGTCCCCATAGGTTCTTGATTGCTGTGTGTACATGTTGTGGGGGACACGTATGTACCAAGTGACAAGAGTCTGTACATGGTGACTGTATTGCTATGTCGGGTAGCCTTAGGATTCACAAGCATGCCTCTATGTGCCCTATCTGTACCTTCGTATGTGTTATGAGTTACGAGTTGTAATTACTGTTGAGATGATAAGGAAAGGTGAGGTATTACGATTTAAATCCTAGTTGATTATCCGTGGTATTGGCACAGTCCTGTTGAGTTCACTGTTGAGCTGGTATACATTTGTACTTATATATACGCACTTGTTATCGAGTCAGCACACGAGTCGCGGGTATGATGCGCCGTGGGTTAGCTTATTATTATCGAGTCAGCACATGAGTTGCATGTATGATGCGCGATCGTGGGTCAGTTTATTATTATCGAGTCAGCACACGAGTCGCAGGTATGATGCGCGATCGTGGGTCAGCTTATCATTATCGAGTCAGCACACGAGTCGCAGGTACGATGTGCGATCGTAGGTCAGCTTATTATTATCGAGTCAGCACGCGAGTCGCATGTATGATTCGCGATCGTGGTTAGCTTATGACCACCCTTATGACTCCGGCCAGTTGTCTTGTCCTTGTATATGTATGACTAGTTGTCCAGGGTCACTTATAGTCAGACATGTCAGGTATTAGGTAAGAAGGGAATAAAGTACACTGTTGTTCATTTCCAGTTATTGCCTGGAGTACTTCTTGTAATATGCACTTGTTGTTTACTGTTTTATCTGCCTACTGCTTTCTATCATATCCTGTCATTTATTATATTACTGGACTTTAGTGAGTGTCAAGTCGACTTCTCGTCATTACTTCTTCGAGTTTAGACGGGATACTTACTGGGTACATATTTATTTATGTCATGCTGCACTTCTGTACTTGACTGTACAGGTCCTGAGGCTGGTACATCTGGTTATCAGACCGGAGCTAGGTATTGATTAAGAGCTGATTTGACTTCACGGTGAGCTGCTCCTCCTGACGATCTCTGGCAGCACCATGGAGTTTTCCTATGTTATTTTCCCATCCATTTCATTCAGACAATGTGATTGTATATATTGTCTTTTGTATATTCAGTCAGTATGCCCGTGGCACTCGTGCCACTAGTTCCTGGCACACACACGTGATGGTTATTCTGGGTTTGGGGCTGTCTATATATTTGCTTATCTTTTGGCCCTCGTATCTTTACAGATATACCATTTACCACTGAGTTATCATCTTCAGACATTATGTTTTAAGCTTGTTAAAACTGGTAAATATTGAACTATGAAACCAAATGGGACAGGGAACACTTTGTGTAATTCATGTTGGCTTGCCTAACCCCGCAGTTGGGCGCCATCACGACCTGAGTTAGGATTTGGGTCGTGACAACGTGGTATCAGAGCCCTAGGTTCATGTAAGTCTCACGAGTCACGGGCATGCCCAATAGAGTCTTGCAGATCGGTATGGAGACGTCTGTACTTATCTTCGGGAGGCTATAAGGTGTTAGGAAACCTCCCCTTGTTCATATTCTATCGTGCAGTTGATGATGTACTCAAACGTGTTCTTTTATTCTCTCACAGATGGTGAGGACGCGTGCATCTGACGTTCCTGATTTGAGAGAGGCTGATACCCCCACCGCTCGAGGTCGTGGTATGGATAGGGGTAGGGCACCTGCCCGAGGTAGGGGACGAGGATGTCCCAGAGTTATACCAGTCGCACCACCAGGGGACCCTATCATCGAGGAGCAGGACGAGGTGCCACCAACAGCTTCTGCTCCAGCAGATTTTATGACAGTGTCGGGCTTCCAAGAAGTCATGGGCCGTATGATGAGGTTCATGGACACCATGTCCCAGCTGGCCTATTTCCAGCAGATCCTGCCACTTCTCAGGCGGGAGGGGGAGTCCAGACCCCTACCGCACAGGTCGTAGGACAGGCAGCAGCATCACATCATACCCCGGGTACATCGCCCGTGGGTGGGGTCCAGCCGGTAGTAGCAGCACCAGAGCCCAGGCCAGTTGCAGAGGGTGACCAGCAGAAGATGTTGGATAGATGGACCCGACTACGCCCTCCAGTCTTCGAGGGTGAGAGGAGTGAGGATGCCCAGGATTTCATCGATAGGTGCAGGGACATACTGCACAACATGAGGATTTTGGAGTCCCATGGAGTGGATTTCACCACATTTCAGTTGGAGGGAAGAGCTCGCAGGTGGTGGCAGTCTTATATTCTCAGAAGACCAACAGATTCTCCTCCTGTCACTTGGGATCAGTTCGTGCAGGTGTTTCTAGACAGATATATTCCACCCTCTGAGAGGGAAGAGTTGTGGTGTCAGTTTGAGAAGCTAGAGTAGAGGCAGATGACAGTGACAGATTATGAGACTAGATTTTCAGAGTTGTCACGCCGTGCACTTATGATATTGCCTACCGATGCAGAGAGAGAGCGACGGTTTGTGGTCGGGTTACATCCAGGTATTAGGGCCACCATGGCCCTAGAGGTGGAGATGGGTACCCCTTACCAGCTTGTAGTCAAGATAGCTCGGCGGATTGAGGGGTATCGGTTGAGGAGCAGGGAACCGGGTCAGCAGGATAAGAGGGCTAGGTTCTCAGAGGATTTCAGGGATGCTCCGGCTAGGAGCAGAGGTCAGTTCGGGGGTGGTCAGCCCAGCATGCCTCCATATTCAGTACCTCCACTACCTCCTCGAGGTGGTCCAGTGAGGCCTCAGTTCAGCGCCATGCCAGAGCGCTCCTATCGTCCTCCAGCCATCCAGAGTTCACCCAGTGGTTACTCCAGTCACCAGAGATCCTCCGATTCTTATTTCAGTGCTATGCCAGAGGGTTCACACCGCACTCCGGCCATTCGAGACTCTTCTTCTTTGGGACAACAGGATATGCCACATGTGAGATGCTTTGAGTGCAGGGATTTAGGCCATCTGGGGAGAGATTTCTCCAGGTATCGGGGCAAGTCTATACAACAGGTTTACCAGCCTATGAGTTCAACACCAGCAGTCCGGCCACCCAAAGGTGGAGGACATGTCGGCAGGGGTCATCCTAGAGGGGGAGACCAGTCAGAGGGAGGTCAGTTAGCGCCTGTTCCCTCTGGGGGAATTTAGTCTTCAGGTGCCTCAGCCAGGTTTTATGTCATTCCGGCCAGATCAGATGCAGTGGCCTCAGAGTCCATGATCACAGGTATTATCTCAGTATGTGGTAGAGGGGCTTCAGTATTATTTGACCCAGGGTCCACTTATTCACATGTTTCCTCTCTATTTGCTCATTTCCTGGATGTTCTTTGTGAGTCCTTGGGTTCTCCTATATATGTGTCCACTCCTGTGGGCGATTCCGTAGTGGTAGACCGGGTCTATCGGTCTTGTGTGATTACTTTCTGTGGGCTTGAGACCAGAGCAAACCTATTATTTCTCGACATGGTTGATTTCGAGGTCATTCTAGGCATAGATTGGTTAGCTCCTCATCATGCCGTGCTATATTTCCATGCCAAGACAGTTACTTTAGCCATGCCTGAGTCGCCTAGGCTAGAGTGGAGAGGTTCTTCAATTAATGCATCCAGCCGGGTCATTTCTTTCGTGAAGGCTCGGCATATGGTCGAGAAGGGGTGTTTGGCTTACCTTGATTATGTGCGGGACACCACCACCGAGTCTCCGACTATTGATTCGGTGCCAGTTGTTCGTGAGTTTGCAGATGTGTTTCCTTCAGACCTTCCAGGCATGCCTCCAGAGCGAGATATTGATTTCAGTATTGATTTAGCTCCAGATACTCAGCCTATTTCCATTCCCCTGTATCATATGGCTCCTAAGGAGTTGAAGGATCAGCTTGAGAAGTTGTTGGCTAAGGGGTTCATCAGGCCGAGTGTATCGCCATGGGGTGCTCCATTTTTATTTGTGAAGAAGAAGGATGGGTCTATGCGGATGTGTATTGATTACCGCCAGTTGAATAAGGTTACCATCAAGAATAAGTATCCTTTGCTGCGCATTGATGATTTTTTTGACCAGTTGCAGGGCGCTCGTGTGTTCTCTAAGATTGATTTGAGATCGGGTTATCACCAGTTGAAGATTCGGGCTTCAGATGTCCCGAAGACTGCATTCCGCACCAGATATGGCCATTATGAGTTCCTAGTGATGTCCTTTTGTCTGACTAATGCCCCAGCATCATTCATGGACTTGATGAATAGGGTATTCAGGCCGTATATAGATTCCTTCGTCATCGTCTTCATTGATGACATCTTGATTTACTCACTAAGCCTAGGTGAGCATGAACAACATTTGACAGTTGTGCTCCAGACCTTGCGGGAACAGAGGTTGTATGCTAAGTTCTCCAAGTGTGAGTTCTTGTTAGAGTCTGTTGAATTTCTAGGGCATGTGGTATCCGGAGAGGGTATCAAGGTTGATCCGCAGAAGATTGAGGCAGTTCAGAGTTGACCGCGTTCTACTTTAGCTACAGAGATCAGGAGCTTTCTGGGCTTGGCAGGCTATTATCGCCGATCCGTGGAGAGGTTCTCTTCTATTGCAGCTCCATTGACTAGATTGACTCAGAAGAATGCCCTGTTTCGATGGTCTGATGAGTGTGAGGCAAGCTTTCAAAAGCTCACATCCGCATTGACCTCAGAACCAGTTCTGACATTGCCTTCCGGTTCTGGGATGTATACTGTGTATTGCGACGCTTCACGCGTCGGGTTGGGATGTGTGTTAATGCAGGACGGGAGAGTTATTGCTTATGCTTCGCGCCAGCTGAAGGTTCATGACAAAAATTATCCAGTGCACAATTTGGAGTTGGCGGCGATTGTTCATGCTTTGAAGATTTGGCGGCACTACTTGTATGGTGTGTCTTGTGAGGTTTATACCGACCACCGTAGTTTGTAGCACTTATTCAAGCAGAGGGATATTAACTTGAGGTAGTGCAGGTGTCTTGAGTTGTTGAAAGATTATGATATTACTATTCTTTATCATCCGGGCAAGGCAAATGTGGTGACATATGCTTTGAGCAGGAGGGCAGAGAGTATGGGTAGCTTGGCCTACATCGCAGCTGAGGAGAGACCTCTAGCCTTGGACATTCAGTCCTTGGCTAATCGCCGTGTGAGATTAGACCTTTCGGAGCCTCGTCGAGTTCTAGCCCTTGTGGTTGCTCAGTCTTCTTTATTGGGAGAGATTAAGACCCGGCAGTTTGACGATCCGTGCTTAGTAGAGCTTCGGGAGACGGTGGTCCAGGGCAGGGCCCAGGAGGTTACTTTGGGCGAGGATGGTGTCTTGAGACTCCAGGGCCGTTTGTGTGTTCCTAATATTGATGGCCTGGGGAAGAGGATTCTAGAGGAGGCCCACAGTTCTCGGTATTCTGTTCATTCGGGTGCGACGAAGATGTATCGTGATTTGAAGCAGCATTACTGGTGGAGGCAGATGAAGAAAGACATTGTGCAGTATGTGGCTAGGTGCCTCAATTGCCAGCAGTTTAAAATACGAGCATCAGAGGCCGGGAGGCCTACTTCAGCAGATTCCCATACCTGAGTGGAAATGGGAGCGCATCACTATGGACTTTGTGGTTGGGTTGCCTCGGACTTTGCGGAAGGTTGACGCGGTTTGGGTCATTGTGGATAGATTGACCAAATCGGCGCATTTCATTCCTGTGGCTACCACTTACACTTCGGAAAGGCTGGCCCAGATTTATATTCGGGAGATAGTTCGGTTGCACGGTGTATCGGTGTCCATTATATCAGATCGAGGTCCTTAGTTCACCTCGCACTTCTGGAGAACATTGCACAATGAGATGGGCACTCAGATAGATCTCAGCTCAGCATTTCACCCTCAGACTGATGGCTAGTCANTTGTATGGTCGGCGGTGTCATTCTCCTATCGGGTGGTTTGAGCCTGGCGAGGCTAAGTTATATGGCACGGATCTGGTGAGAGATGCTTTGGAGAGGGTGAAGATAATTCAGGAGAGGCTCCGCACAACTCTTTCCAGATAGAAGAGTTACGCGGATCAGAGGGCGCGTGATGTAGCCTTTATGGAGGGTGATAAGGTTCTGCTGAAGGTTTCGCCGATGAAGGGCATTATGAGATTCGGGAAGAAGGGCAAGCTGAGCCCCAAGTTTATAGGCCCTTTCGAGGTGTTGAGGCGAGTCGGGGAGGTTGCTTATAAGCTTGCTTTACCTCCCGCCTTATCGGGAGTTCATCCGGTTTTTCATGTATCCATGCTCCGGAGATATCATGCCGATTTCTCCCACGTGGTTGATTTCAGCACTATTCAGTTAGATGAGAAGTTGGGCTTCGAGGAGGAGCCAGCTGCTATTATTGATAGACAGGACCGCCAGTTGAGGTCTAAGAGAGTTTCTGCTGTGAAGGTCCAGTGGAGGGGCCAACCAGTCGATGAGGCGACTTGGGAGTCCGGGGAGGACATGTGGAGAAGATATCCACAGCTATTCAGCACTTCAGGTACGATTCTAGTCCCGTTCGAGGACGAACGTTTGTTTAAGAGGGGGGGAAAATGCAACGACCCGACCGGTCGTTTTATGTTATCGGACCTCGTTCCCCTGTCTAAGTCTTCCCATATCGGCTTCTTGTGATTTGTGACGTACGGGGACTGGTGGTTCAGGATTTGTAAGTGTTTTGAGAAATATAGGAACACTTGGTTCCTTAAGGTGTTTGACTTCGGTCAACATTTTGAGCAAACGACCTCGAAATCGAGTTTCGACAGTGTCAGTAGCTTCGTATGATGATTTATAACTTGAGCGTATGTTCGGAATGGATTTATGATAACCCGGGAGCGTTTCAGCGCCCGATATAGAAATAAGGATTTCCTTAAATTTGAAATTTGGTTTGGAACGTGATTTTATGATATCGAGGTCCGAATGAAATTTCGGGACCGAGAATAGTTCCGTTATATCATTTATGACTTTTCTGCAAAATTTGAAGTCATTCCGAGTAGTATAGGTTGGTTCGGTGCATTGAAACGCATTTTAGAACTTTAAGTTCAAAGTGTTGATTCAATTTGGTTTTGGAGTCAAATTCTGAGTTTCGTTGTTGATTTTCACGTTCCGGAAGTTCGAGCGAGTCCGTATCATGAATACAGACTTGCCGGTGCCTTTGGACGGGGTCCCGAGGGGCTCGAGTGAGTTTTGGACCCCTGGGAGCTAAGTTCAAAAAACCAGATTTTTGCTGTTTGGTTTCCTTCTTCGCGATCGCGGAAGGTGGGCCGCGTTTGCGGAGAAGGAAATGCGCTGGGCTACTGAATGCTCTTCGCGTTCGCAGGAGTATCTCGCGATCGCGGAAGTTCGGGTCCCTGACCTTCGCGATCGCGATGGTCTGGATCTCTGGCCTTCGCGATCGCAGCCCCTTTCCCGCGTTCGCGTAGAGTTAGGTCGGGACCAGGCCCATTTACTCTTCGTGATCGTAGGACCTCCTCCGCGTTCGCAGAGGTCTGGCCAGGTTGTCTTCACGATCGCGAGCCCCTTTTCGCGTTCGCATTGAAGGGCCTCAGGCCCTGGGCCCATTTAGTCTTCGCGATCGCAAGCCCCTGGTCGCGATCGCAGTGAAGGGGAAATCTGGGCAGTTAATTTATATACGGGATTTAAGTCCCATTCCCCATTTCCATCTTCTTCCTTGAGTTATTTGAGAGCTTCCAAGAGGACCACTTAACCTAGTACTTGAGGTAAGTAAATTCCTTATTAACACTAGTTTCAAGCATCAATTCCTAGATGAATTCTCTACTAAATTATCAAAAATCATGAATTTGGGTAGTAAAATTAGGGCTTTTGAGGAATTTATGAATTGTCTGTTTAAAGCCATGAATTCAAGTAGAAACTACATAATTTTGATCGTTAGGCTATGGGTGAGCGATTCCTTCGAGAATTTTCGGAATTCGAGCGTGCGGGCTCGGGGTTGAAATTTAGAAATTCTCCAAGAATGTGAATTTTGGGATAAATGAGATAATCCCTTTTCTTTGAACATGAGTTGATGTAATTATACTATATTTGGCTAGTTGCAAGCCGTCGAGAGTAGACTTCAGAGATTCGGGGGCATCCTTGATCCGAGGGGTGATTGAGGTGAGTCTCCTTTCCAACCTTGTAAGGGGGAAAATGTCCCCATAGGTTCTTGATTGCTGTGTGTACATGTTGTGGGGGCCACGTACGTACCAAGTGACAAGAGTCCGTCGTGGTGACTGTATTGGTATGTCTGGCAGCCTTAAGATTCACAAGCATGCCTCTATGTGCCCTATCTATACCTTCGTATGTGTTATGAGTTACGAGTTGTAATTACTGTTGAGATGATAAGGAAAGGTGAGGTATTACGATTTAAATCCTAGTTGATTATCCGTGGTATTGGCACAGTCCTGTTGAGTTCACTATTGAGTTGGTACACATTTGTACTTATATATACGCACTTGTTATCGAGTCAGCACACGAGTCGCAGGTATGATGCGCGGCCGTGGGTTAGCTTATTATTATCGAGTCAGCACATGAGTCGCAGGTATGATGCGCGATCGTGGGTCAGCTTATTATTATCGAGTCAGCACACGAGTCACAGGTATGATGCGCGATCGTGGGTCAGCTTATCATTATCGAGTCAGCACACGAGTCGCAGGTACGATGCGCGATCGTGGGTCACCTTATTATTATCGAGTCAGCACGCGAGTCGCAGGTATGATTCGCGATCGTGGGTTAGCTTATGAACTCAGTCTTTATGACCACCCTTAGGAATCCGGCCGGTTTTCTTGTCCTTGTATATGTATGACCAGTTGTCCAGGGTCACTTATAGTCAGACATGTCAGGTATTTGGTAAGAAGGGAATAAAGTACACTGTTGTTCATTTTCAGTTATTGCCTGGAGTACTTCTTGTGATATGCACTTGTTGTTTACTGTTTTATCTGCCTATTGCTTTCTGTCATATCCTGTCATTTATTATATTACTGGACTTTAGTGAGTGTCTAGTCGACTTCTCATCACTACTTCTTCGAGTTTAGACGGGATACTCACTGGGTACATATTTATTTATGTACTCATGCTGCACTTCTGTACTTGATTGTACAGGTCCTGAGGCTGGTACATCTGGTTATCAGACCGGAGCTAGGTATTGATTAAGGGCTGATTTGACTTCACGGTGAGCTGCTCCTCCTGACGATCTCTAGCAGCACCATGGAGTTTTCCTATGTTATTTTCCCGTCTATTTCATTCAGACGGTGGGATTGTATATATTGTCTTTTGTATATTCAGTCAGTATGCTCGTGGCACTCGTGACACTAGTTCCTGGCACACACACGTGGTAGTTATTCTTGGTTTGGGGCTGTCTATATATATGCTTATCTTTTGGCCCTCGTATCTTTACAGATATACCATTTACCACTGAGTTATCATCTTCAGGCATTATGCTTTAAGCTTGTTAAAACTGGTAAATATTGAACTATGAAATCAAATGGGACAGGGAACACTTAGTGTAATTCATGTTGGCTTGCCTAACCCCGCAGTTGGGCGCCATCACGATCTGAGTTAGGATTTGGGTCGTGACATCACACTCGTCGGACCCTCTGAATGGAGCACCCTTCTGGGTCAATCTGGTCAGTGGTGAAGCAATAGAAGAAAATCCCTCCACAAAGCGACGGTAATAACCCGCCAACCCAAGGAAACTCCTAATCTCTGTAGCTGAGGACGGTCTGGGCCAACTCTGCACCGCCTCAATCTTCTTCGGATCCACATGAATACCCTCACTAGACACCACGTGCCCAAAGAAAGCTACCGAACCAAGCCAAAACTCACACTTGGAGAACTTTTCATAAAGCTTCTCCTCTCTCAACCTCTGCAACACAACCCTCAAATGCTGAGCGTGCTCCTCCCGGCTACGAGAATACACCAGGATGTCATCAATGAACACAATGACGAATGAATCAAGGTAAGGCTGAAACACGCTATTCATCAAATGTATGAACGCAGCTGGGGCATTGGTTAGCCCAAATGACATAACCAAAAACTCGTAATGACCATATCTGGTCCTGAAAGCAGTCTTCGGAATATTAGAATCCCGAATCTTCAGCTGATGGTACCCAGACCTCAAGTCAATTTTGGAGAACACCCTAGCTCCCTGAAGTTGATCAAACAAGTCATCAATACAAGGTAAAGGATACCGGTTCTTCATCGTAACTTTGTTCAGATGCCTATAGTCGATACACATGCACATAGACTCATCCTTCTTTTTCACGAACAACACCAGTGCACCCCACGGTGACACACTAGGCCGAATGAACCCCTTATCTAGGAGTTCCTGAAGCTGCTCTTTCAATTCTTTCAACTCTGCTGGGGCCATGCGGTACGGTGGGATAGAGATAGGTTGGGTGTCTGGTAACAAGTCAATACCAAAATCGATGTCCCTGTCAGGTGGCATGCCTATTAGGTCTGCAGGGAATACATCCGGAAACTCACGGACCACAGGAACAGAATCAATGGAAGGAGTCTCACTACTAACATCCCTCACAAAGGCTAGATAAGACTCACACCCCTTCCCAATCATACGCTGAGCCTTCAGAAAGGAAATCACCCTGCTAGGCACATACTCCACCGAACCCTTCCACTCAACCCTCGGCAATCCGGGCATAACTAAGGTCACGGTCTTGGCGTGACAATCAAGAACATCATGGCATGGAGATAGCCAATCCATGCCCAAAATCACATCGAAGTCAACCATGCTAAGCAATAATAGATATGCCCGGGTCTCCAGACCCCCGATAGATATAACACAAGACCGGTACACCCGGTCCACCACAACAGTATCCCCCACCGGAGTCGACACACGAACAGATGAAATCAAAGACTTACGGGGCATACCCAAGAAATGTGCAAAGTATGATGAAACATATGAATACGTGGAACCAGAATCAAATAATACCGAAGCATCCTTGTGACAGACTGCGATAATACTTGTAATTACTACATCTGAAGCTGGCATATGGTCTGGCTGGAAGTGCATAAAAACGGGCATGTTCCCCACCTGATCGACCTCCCCCTCTGGGGCAGCCTCTGACTGACTGGCCTCCACCCCTGGCTGCATGAGCGGGTGGTGTAGAAACTGGTGCTGAAGCTGGAGGCTGGCTCCTCTGCTGATAAGAACTACCAGTAAGGCGGGGACAATACCTCTTGATGTGACCTAGATCCCCACACTCGAAACAACCCCTCTCAGCATAGGACGTGGGGACTGAAGAAGACCCCTAGAACCAGAGTAGCTGCTAGAAGAGCCATGTGCTGAAGGACCCTGTACTGACTATGGCCCGGATGAGCTCTGGGTTGGAAGTGCAGCGAATAATGAACGGCCCGGATGAGAGTTACGAGGACCGTGTCTTGATGAAGCACCACTGTAAACTGGACAAGCTGGCTGAGGAGGCCTGAATAGACGGCCTCTGCTATACTGAGACTGACCTCCCGAGTGAACACCGCCATAACTACCCGATCCTCGAGGCTTCTTGGCTTCTCTCTCAACACGCTCCTGGCGGCGCACTAACTCAATCTCCCTGGCTATGTCAACTACCTCTTCAAAAGAAGCGCCAGATACCCTCTCCCTGGTCAGGAAGATCCGTAACTGATATGTGAGACCATCAACAAACCTCCGGATCCTCTCTCTGTCTGTGGGGACTATCCAGATGGCATGACGGGCTAACTCAGAGAACCTAATCTCATACTGCGTCACTTTCATGTCTCCCTGACGCAACTGCTCGAACTCTCTGCGCAACTCCTCTGTGCGAGACTGTGGTATACACTTCTCCAAAAAGAGAATGGAGAAATGGTTCCATGTAAGGGGCGCTGCATCAGCGGGCCTCCCCCTCTCATAGGCCTCCCACCAAGCAAGTGAAGCTCCTGAAAACTGGAATGCGGTAAATGGAACCCCACTGGCCTCTAATATCCCTGTTGTGCGTAGAATCCTCTGACACTCGTCCAAGAAGGCATGGGCATCCTCGCCCTCTGTGCCACTGAAAGTCGGAGGCTGGAGTCTGCTGAACCTCTCCAACCTACGCTGCTCATCATCAGCTAAAGCTGGCACCACATAATCCTGTACCGAAGCAATCTGCTGCACTGGAGCTACCCTAGGTGTCTGAAGTCCCTGGGTGACCGGCTCAGGTGTCCGGGCAGTTGGAGTCTTAATGCCTCCCCCAGCCTGAGAAGTAATAGCATTAGTGGACAAAGCGACGGCCTGTGCCAAGCTGGTGCACACCGTCAAAATCTGAGCTAGGGTCTCCTGAAGACCCGAAATCACAATGGGCACTGCTGGTGCTTGAGCCTGCCCTGCTGGAATCTCAGTTGCGGGGGTCTGATCCTGAACAGTGGGAGGGTCCACAGGTGATGTCCCGACTGCTGTGCGGGATGCACCCCTCCCTTTTTCACGGCCTCTAGCTGGTCCTGCTGGTGTCTGATCACCACTACCGATAGCACGAGTCCTCACAATCTGTGAGAGAATGAAAACAACAGAAGTTTAGTTCTAGAGTTCAACAGAGTCGCACGACAGAATTCAAAGATGTGGAATTTTCCTAAGGGTTTTGTAGCCTCTCGAAGATAAGTACAGACGTCTTCGTACCGATCTGCAAGACTCTACTAAACCTGCTCATGACTGGTGAGACCTATTCAACCTAGGGCTCTGATACCAACTTGTCAAGACCCAATTTCGGAGTCGTGATGGCGCCTGTCGTGAAACCAGGCCAGCCACCTATTGTAATTAGTCCTGAACCGTTTATTAAGTAAATTACCATTTTTCAACTGCCTGAAGTTTAATACACTAAGGATCTGTAGTTGAAAGAAGCTTATGAAACCAAAAACCCAAAATCCACAACTCCCGGATCCGGTGTCACACAGTCATGAGTTGCTAATACATAATACAATCCGAAAATAAATGACCAACATAGTCTGAAAGTAAATACGACAGGTAGAAGAGAAAAAGATGACGAGATCACGATCGCCAGCTGCTACCTCGTCAACTCTGATGAAACTGCTGCTACTCACTGCCCAGAGCTGAATC